>JASDQU010946130.1:0-17288 GCA_032191745.1 Picea mariana
GTAAGAAGATTGAAGGAGACTAATAAATAAGAAGAAGAGTTGGTGGAAGTAGCCCCACACTGGGGTGAACCACGTATATCCTATGTTGATGTGCTTTGTGCAATATTGTTCATGGTGTTTATGTATCTATTTTCTTAGTGCATTGTCTTTGATGTATGATATATAGATATATGAATTCTTAGTGCTTTATGATGTGAATGAATGTTATATCTGAGCTTATGCTAAGTTCTTAGAAGTGTTTGATCTGTTTATTACAATTTTTTTTTGTATTTAGGGTTTGATCTGCGATGTGGATAAGAATCATAACTTAATGCATATTGTTGGCTAAGTGCTCTGTTAAGTATTTTGATCACAGATATGTGTCCCATCTAGGTTGTAGACACCTAAGTCCTGCAACCCCCCCTGCCTCTACCTCATGTGAGACTTCATCTGCTTCGCAGGTGTTGCCGAAAGGGACAATAGTTAGGTTTGTGTTGGTGCATTGTTGAAGCGTTGAACCCTGGGTCTGCCCCTGTGCCAACATGGATCCCTAGGAAAGTTCACAAAGGATACCACCTAACAATCAATGCCGAGTGAACAATGGTAAGTTCGACCGCATGTAAGGGCATGGTATCTAAGCCCTAAGATTTGAATTCTTTAACCAACATAACCCCAAAAACACCAAAACAAACAAGAAGAAAGGGGTAATCTCCCTACTTTCCCCAATGCAACCTCGTGCTTGACTCTTGTGTTAGAGGAGATTCCCAACACACCAATTGTAAGAATGGATTTAACACTCTTTTAATGAATTTTAGCTTGAATTTTGTGGCCTTGGATAATTTAATCTCCACTCCTAATCCAAGGCCCTAAGCCTATATAGTGTTGGTTTTCTATCAAAATAAAACTTCTAATTAATTTTAGATTAAGTGCTTCTTTTTAGAGGTTGTTGCTTAGGTCCAAAGGTAATGGATGAAACTTTAGTGATGTTTTGACTCTTGAACCAACCAAGCAAATGCAAGAATGACAATGAAATTTCGTTCTCTTCAATGAGATCTATCTATGGGAGGGAGAGAGGTTTTCTTTCGTTTTGTCAAGTTCAAAAATAAATCCCCACACATACCAAGCAACCGATCAAGCAAACCGGATTTGAAACCAACCAATGCTTCTAATGCACTTAAACACTAATGATTTAAAAGAAAACCTAGCATGGAACAAATATTTTTGTCTTTTTGATTATTTTTCAATGTGAATGAAAAATTTCCTGATCTAAACAAGAAATATCAATGCAAACATAACAAATCAACAAGGATTAGTAAGAAAAGGGGATATAGGATACTGCGAATGAAGTTGGATCAAGCCACTCCAATATCACTATAAAAACCACACCCAAAAACTCACCAAGGATGGATTGATTTAGCAATGAACAAAGGTCATCTCTAAAGACAAGCAAATAACTAATGATAATGACAACTAGACCTCTTCATATATATTGGATACTCATCCCAACTTCACTGAAGTTCTCAGAAAAATAGGGAAACTATCCAAGAAATAATAACCAATTCACACAAATAGGTTTAAACAAACCTTTCAAAAAATATTTATGTGACTATTAACTCTTCAATCAAAGATAAAACTAGGCCAAAAAAAAAGCACCGCAACACACTTTCGACCAGAGGACAAATCTAGAACCAAAAACTAGGGCTTGGATCTGCAATTATGCAGTTTTGGTAGTGCCTTGCGGGACATAGGCTTATCAACTAATGAAGATGCCTCACGAGACATTTATAATGAAACACACAAGGACTTGGGTAATTTTTTTTTTGAGAGAGATGGATCAGTGGTGGATCTTCCATCTTTGAATAAGATCTACCAGATCTAGCCCTAAGATTGATTGAAATAGAAGAAAATTTAAATGCAATTCACAACAAGTAGAAGAAGAGGTGGGCAAGGAGACTTAACTAGAGAATAATTCTTCCCCAATGGAGTCTCCAATCTGTTATGGGAAAAATTCTCACAAGAATCTCACTAGATACATTAGTAAGATCCCCCTAGGACCAACCTAGTTATCCTAGATAGGAGGGGGTAGAATTCCTATTGGATTCCTAGAAACAAACAATCAAATCATATACAAAGAGATAATTAGATGGATTACCTTTTCCTAAAGGTTTTTCTTAGCGTCTCCTGGATGTTGCAGTCCTGAAGTTCTAGGTCCAGCCTCTACAACCTGCTTCCTGCACACCAAATACAAGACAAAACCACTCTACTTGCTTCCCAATGTTAGGATCCTATATCTATCTTGAATCTAATCTGATCTATAATCTACAATATCAGATCTAAACATTTATACATCAATTGACAAATATTCAAAGGGGGGAAACCAAATAATCTATTGATTGTAAATAAGAACTTACATCAAGATAACATACCTCAAGTGTTGATTTAGGCTCCTTCAATTTCCTTGCTCCTTGCTTCTCCTTACAACTCCTTGGTCATGCTAGGATCCAATGACTTCCGGCTGAATAATTATGCATATTGGCAACATAACCTTGCTATTGAATTCTCTCCTCCTCTTTCCCAAGGCTTGCCTTTGTTATATATCTCTTGGAGGAGGCTTGGGGAAGGATTCTAGATATTATAGAGGCTACTAGAGACTCAAATGATGTGATTTCCCATGCCTTTGACACTAAGATCCAACTCATTCATCTTCTATCACCTCATAATTCCTCAATTCTATAAGTTTGGCAGTGCCTCGCTTGACGAGCTACTAATGTCTAGTGAGGGCCTCACTTGTTTTCTACTAGGTGACTCACGAGGATGTCAATAAGGGATAAAAAGGGTTCCAAAAGGGGTCGAACCCTAGGAAAAATATGTACTCTGGATTTAATCCTTTGATAACTTCCACTCTGGCCTATAGGGTGGAAATTAAGGCTATAACAACTTGTGAACAAGATCATTGATGTTTTGATTTATTTCAAGATGATATTTGAATCCATATGTAGGTACTTCATGATTCTGATATTGTTTCTTGGGCCTTTGTTCATCATTTCTCCTCATTATCTCATTTTTCATTTGTCACCAATAGAGTCTATTAGGAGTGAAATGTACCAATCATATGCTAGACCTATTGCAATTTGGAGAAAAACTCTCACCATAACATCATCATGTTCGATCAAATGAATATCTCAAATGGCGAGAAAATGATCTAATTGATTTTTTGGATCCATAATTCCTTCATAGGTAAAAATAGGAAGAATTCCTTGAGGAAGAGTGGGAAACTGATGTTTCTCGCCTCTTAAGTTCATGGGACTATATATCAGTCTTCTCCTTGGGTTTCTTTATCTATCACCTATTCTTTCTTCCTTTCTTCCTTCATCGTTTCTTCTTTCATGATTAGGGTCTTCACGATCAACCATATTTTTTCGAGGAGCAATAGATGTTGGGACTAATAAAGTCAGAAATTGAACCATATAACTATTGGATTGCTTTGTTTATTCGAAAATCTTTCTTCTGCTTCTTGTTACAGGGTGCATAAAAAACATTTGAAGTGGCCAGATTAAGAATCATTTATCGGATTTGCCTTTCGAAATTTTGATGAAATTGAGGTTCCTGTTGAGATAATACTTTCCAACCATGTTCAAGCTCTTATTGATTCTTTTTTTTCTTCAATACCAAATCATACAATTGGTTTAAAATACTTCTTTGGTCATCCAATACAATGGGAAGATGAAGTTGGACTGGCTCAAGACGGGTCATTAATGGGAGATAAAAAAATTTTTCCCCTGTATATTCACCAAAAATGTTGATCTATTTTCCTCTTAGGGACAAGAGTTAACCTTGTAGGGTGTTCTAACAAAGAGTTATTAAGATACCTCTTTGTTTTTATAGAGGTGGTACTCCTGTTTCTCACTCAGATTTTCAATATACTTATTCAAACAATAAATTTAAACATTAAAACATCTACACCTATGAGTGGACAAGGTAGTAAAATAACTAAAAGAATAGAAGAAAAGTTACAATAGAAAGATAACAACCATGATTTCAATATACAAGATAACCACATCCATTCCATCAAATCCATTCGTTCGAGCAATGAGGAAGAAGAGTCAAAGCAAGACTCATAAGACATAAAATGGATTAGTGGTCCAAAATAGAGGGATTTAAATGATTTCACTTATATACTATCATAATATGTATTGGGGAAACATACTTGAGGTCTCATGCATATATAAAAGTCAGAAATAACAAAAGTTATGAACTCTTGGAATAGCTCTCTACGAGAGTCTTTAAAATAATATTACACATATATTTTTCGAGTTTGAATAAAATGTTCTCCTAAAGAACAACACAATATTCCCAATACTTAAATGACAAAAGGAATGTGTTCATCAAGAAAATGAATGTGTTCATCCATATGGATTGGGATGGGGATCCTATGGACCGAATATAATAGCAGATCTGGAAGAGAAAGAGATAAGCAATTAGGATTTGAATTTAACAGTAAGAAATAAACCAACAAAGTTGGATGATCACAAATTGGGAAGAAAGAAGGGAAATGCTTCAAAAATAAGTGTACTCACAAAATTAAAAGTGGAATGATGGATGGACCTCCCCCACCTTTGCTAAGTCTTAATATATATAACTAGAACTTGATTACTTGCACTTCAACTGCTTCTTGGATTAGTTATATATTTTAACGAACTCTTGAGCCACTCTTCGATATACTCTTTTAGCAGTGGGATTGTTATGTTCTTCTTCACCCGGAGCGAGAATATGTCATCTTCCATTGATTTGAATTTAGATTTTAATTATTGAATTGATGATAGATGGTATTCATTATAATTCAAAAAATTAACTAACCATCGGTTTAATCTCATCCTCTGAAAAGTTAGTGAGATTATTAAACTCACGAAATTTTGAATATGTTTAACTCCGTTTCCAATTGCTCCTTGGTTAATAACTTAGATTCTCTAACCAATTGTGGACCCTCAAGTTTCTTAACTATTTCAAGTGATTTCAAAAATAAATCACTTCTTTTTCCATCAACCTTTTCACAAATTGAAATAAATTCATGCAAGATTTCTATTCTTTCCAACCATCCAATCTTTAATTGAACTTTATTCTCTTATTTGAGGAAATGTCTTGTTGTTTCCTAGTGAAGTAACTCATACTTTTCACTCATTCCACAAATGTACATATGGTTTTTTTATAGAAAAACTCATCTTGCTCTAAGTCCTTTTGTCAATATTCAATAAAAGTAGTAATTATTTGTCCCAAATTCCTCAAGCTAGCAATGACTTATTTATTGTTTGTATCTAGTAGCTTGAAGATGTAGCACATTTTAATGTTTGTATATAGCTTGAACATGGAGGGTTTTGATATGTGTTGTGGCTGCAACAACCCACCGCCCCCCCCCCCTTTTTACTTTTTCTTTTACAAGCAAAAGGAAAAGGGTCCCCTACTAAAATTTCAATCCTATTTCCTAGTCCTCTACCGCTTGAGTGTAATGTTATGTCTTTTCCTACTTTGAGGGAGTTTAAGTTTTTATCTTGTTGGATGATTGTTTTTGATGGGTGCTTATTTTTCCATTTGATCTGATGATTTCAAATGTGTTCATGATGCTTATTGACCCATGATGTTGCATTGACATTTGTTTCAACTATTCGCTAATTCTGAAGTATTTGATGATACTATGTGGCTGCAAGGTCTGATGTTCTATTGCATGTCCTAAATGAGGTTGTGTCAAATTATTTATTGATTGACTAATTCAAATTCTACATCCTCTTTCTAACATGTTATAACATGTTATGTTTTATGACTGCATACTTATGCTCTCACATATGGATCCTACTCTTCTTTTTTGAATTAGCATATGTATTCTTAAGAGACTCATCTACAATCACCACACTATTGTTCAATAAATATAACACCCTCTTATAAGTTGGTTAAAGATATAGAATATATTATTTATTATATTGGCTAGTCTTCTTTTGATTGCATAGCTAATCTCATTCTTTTGTTTTTCAGGAGTAGGTTTGCAGAGCCACTTTGATCACATGACTGCTCCAATCTTGAGAGGTCTGTGGGGGAATATATTGATTATTTTATAGAACCTTGACCTTAATCCTTACCGAACCTCCTCTTTTTCTATTTCTTCTCCTTATATTCCTCTATTATTTTCTCTAACCAAATATCATAGTTGGATTCTTCCCGTTGAGAGCTGTCCAATGACTATAACCATACTTAAATTCAAGTTCCAGATTGAAAGTTATGGCATCTCAAAGTTTCCTAAGTATTTAGTTACCTTTTCCACCTCACTGCCACGTGGCTTCCACATGGTTCAATCTCAATAGTTCTGTCTGACTTGGTGTTGATGCATGGTGCTCATGTGGCATACACCACCTTCCCTAATCATCGTCATAATTTTTCCCATCTCTTCCTTCGAGCCTTCTGATCACATACTCCGACAAAGACGTTGGAGCTTCATCGTCCCTGGCTTTCATACTCTTCATTGGAAGAGTTATTCTCTGATAGCTTCATGACTACATTACCCATAGAACATATTCTATGAATGAATCTTTGTTGGAAAATTTTCCTTCATGGTATTGGATCGAATATTTGTGCCCAATCTTTTGCATCGCAACAAAGTTCGTTGACAATTCAATGGACAATTCACAGGTTCAATTGGACACCAAATCCATTTTCCCTCCACGCGACCAAACACTGAAACCACAAATTATTTCTTTACGAAATTTCACAAGCTTAAACCTCAAGAAGATTTCCAAAGATAAACTCTCCCAATCCGTCGATCTTTTCCCTGAGTGAATGATCATATTTTTTTCGTACAACAATATTCGGGTTAAAATTGGATGGTTGGAGTTAACAATCTAAATGGTCTCCTTCAGAATCTGAATGAATTTTAATCATGACTGTTGATCATAAATGAAAGGACGATCCAGATCTTTTACATGAAAAACAAAGCTATGAGGGAATATTCCTCGATACCGCTTGTCGATAGCTTGAAACTTCACAAATTTGCTGGATGCTGAATAATTAGCTCCGAGTACACGCCATCACTTTTTCAGAATTTAAACTTCAACATGCAAATCGAAGAAGGAATATTCTTCGATTATTTTATTCGATACCTTTGCACTGGCGCATTAGAGTGGACTGTGAAACAACTCCTCGATGCATGATGTAGATTTCTCTAGATCTATTGAATGAATAGATCTCACTCTCGGATTTAATACGTCAGGATGGGAAATGAACATGAGATATGAAGACCCCAATGCTAAGTTCTAAATTCACACTCTACCATTTCAAGGTCCGATAGATAATTGACTAGAACTATTGATCTGGTGGGTTTTGTCTTCTGCAGGTTCAAGAATTAAGGGTCCATATTAACCCATGGGCCTAGTCAATGGTTTTTGAGTGAGGAATTTTAAAAAACCATAAATTTTGATACAAATGTCAGAATGAGGCCCGTAATACCTCATTGGAAATGTATAATAAAAAATAAAGCAATGGTATGGGTGTCCATGTTGAACAACTTATATAAGACATAAAACAATATATAAAACCGACAACCATGGATTTGGGGGGGGAAATGACCATGCCATCTTCAAGAAATCATATCCGGGGCTATGAGTAACAAAATAAATCCCATGATAGCTCAATACAGATATGGAGAAGAGAAGAACAAGTTGGAATAGAAAATGGGGGAAGATTGAAAGTGTAAATTGCTCGAAAATGCAAAACATAGACATAACCTGAATTCATATGAAGAGCCAGACATGCAAACTTCAAACAATCTTTTCTTGAGCTACCAACAATGAAATTGAGCCAACAATAGATCAAAGGAAAGTTGAGACAAAGGAGAACAAGAAAAAATGATATCATTCATCATACCAGAGAAAACAATGCCTAGAACAACACAAGAAATTCAGAAAATGACCCAACAAACAAAGTGACTAAAAAATTTAAATAAATATCATTGGTAAACTGTCATAGGGAGAATGTAACCACCCGAGAGTCTCTTCAACTCCCATTTGTAACTCCTACATCTACATTTTCAAAATTCTAGATAAATTTGAAATGTTAAAAAGAAAAAATTATGGAAAAAATGAAACGAATGGTCATGAGAACTAAAGAGTCCCTGTCTTGGTCTATAAAAGGGAGCTATTTGAATGTATCTAGAGTTTTCCCCTTTGTAACAAAGGATGGTACTTTTACTTCCGAGGAATAAAGAGAATGAGGAATTTTAGAAATTTTTGGCTCTGATGGATGTAGTAGAGACTACTCTTGATGCATTTATCTTTTGCTTGAGTAGATATGATTCTATTGTATTATTTTTTTTTTTGCACTCTGTGTTGTTTACTCAGGGTGTCACATGTTTCTTCATGGGTACATAAATTATATTATAAATGTATTGTGAAACTATTTGTTTATACATCCATACCATTATTTCTTTCGTTTACCATTAGAATACATGAATTATTTCTGGTTCTGATGGTTATCTTTCTCTGTACTCATTCTATTAGTTTTTCTCCTGGGATAGGTTATAATTAGTTTAGATTAGATTAGTTAGATTTTATTTGGTTTAGACTTAGAATTAGTTAGAACCCTTTGGGGGATAGTTTGTTGTTTTCCCCTTTTTATTCTTTTAATTCTGAGTGGCAACGAGGCTCATAAAATCACAAGAAACACTACCCCAAATGAGAGTGGGTCTGAATGGGACCTGCCATCGGGTGTTTTCCCTCATCTGATTGAATGGGTCATTCTGGCTCGTCAACAAAAATGGCGCTAGAAGGAGGTCCAGATGAGAAGATGAGCCTGTGGATTCATTCTTGTTAATTTTTATTTTAATGAACTAATGGATCTATCCCGTATCCGTTTATGGAGGTGTTTTTCTGGTAATATACCTCCCAAACCTCCTAGAAATATTTTACATTTATTGTTGCAACTAAGATTTGATGATGAGGGTGAAATCTCTACATTTGAAAATGTTTTTAATTTATGGAAATTTTGTGGTTCTCATAATATTACTGATAGAAATACCATTTGCAAGTTACTCACTCTCACTTTTGCAGGTCGGGCCAAGAGTTGGTGTAAGACTTTGCCGAGCGCCTCTATTAACACATGGGAACAACTTATACATGAATTTTCACATGCTTTTGAGAACTATGATTATGATAATTTATGTGCATAAATTTTAGAGATTAAGAAGAATGAAGATGAATCTCTTGCATAATGTATTACCATATTTACTCATATTTGCTATATATTTCCTTTAGAATATAGTCCCTCTAACAATGATTTGATTTCATGTTTATTTTTTCTTGCTAGTGAAACATATGAGTCAATGGATGAAGAATCTAAATCATGTTCTAATGTTCCTTTACATGCTAATTTAGCTTTAAATAAAAATGTTGAAGATGCTAATGGTTTGGATGGACTTCATATGTCTAGATATTTCTTTACTATGGGGGATATATATCATATATAAATTTTTTTTTTGGAAGAAACCTATGTATCATCCCACCAATCCATTTCCCCTTACCTTCCTTGTGACGAAAATGAGTCCTCTTGTGTTGTAATTCCAAGTTCATATCTTTCTATAGTTGGCCAAGAGGAGGGTTCTCCTATTGATAATGGGACACTTTGGTCTACGCCGATGGTTATGCCAGGATCTCATTATCCTATTTCATTTTTTCCATCACAAGAAATGGAGGACGGAAATATGGAGAAAAACTTGAATGCTGATCATTTTTTTAATGAAGAAAATATGGACACTCATGAAATTGATTCTTCCTCACCCAGATATAATTTGAAATTAGTTCTTCTTTTTTTGGATTGTCTTTCTGTTACAAATTCTCCTTGTATAGATGACATAGATCAAGAATGTTTTCCTACTGCTAGTGGATCATTTATTGAAACTTCTTGTTCTAACGATTCTTGTGATTTTCTCCCCTCTTATAACCATGATTGTATTTTGGAATACATTTAGATTCTCATATTTTGCAGGGGAAAGGAAACCACACTGATTCTTTCACTTTAGGAGAAGAAATAAACATGCATGACATACCTCTTTTATCTAAAAAATCTATTTTTAATTTGGAAGAAGAAAAACATCTTGAGGAAGGACATACTAATTGTGAAACCACACCTAATGTAGAGCCCATTGATTCACAAGCAATCACCGATGCACTTAAATATGAGGAACTACTACTCACGAAGTTGCTTTCTGAAATTTTTTCTGGTTCTAGAGAAGCTTTTAATTCTCTTAATTCTTCCACTTATTACCACTTGTATCCTGATCTCTTTAATCATTTAACTTTGTAGGGAGATACTCATAGTCCTATTGGAAAAGACTCAATGGATCCAACTCATTTTGAAGTACTTGATGGTGGTGATGCACATTTGGAAGATAGAGAGGATAATGCCTCTTCCCATTAACTAATTATAACCAATTCACACAAATAGGTTTAAAAAAACCTTTCAAAAACTCTTTAAGTGAATATTAACTCTTCAATCAAAGATAAAACTAGGCCTTAAAAAAATCACTGCAACATACTTTGGACTAGAGGACAAATCTAGAACCAAAAACTAGGGCTTGGATTTGCAATTCTGTAGTTTTGGTAGTGCCTCACGGGACATAGTCTTGTCAACTAAATAATATGCCTCACGAGACATGTATAATGAAACACACAAGGACCTAGGTAATTTTATTTTTTAAGAGATATGGATCAGTGGTAGATATTCCATCTTTGAATAAGATCTACCATATCTAGGCCTAAGATTGAGTGAAATGGAAGAAAATTGAAATGCAATTCAAAACAAGCACAGGAAGAGGTAGGCAAGGAGACTTAACTAGAGAATAATTCTTCCCCAATGGAGTCTCCAATATTTTATGGGAAAAATGTTCACAGGGATCTCACTAGATACATTAGTAAGATCCCCCTAGGACCAACCTAGTTATCCTAGATAGGAGGGGGTAGAATTCCTATTGTATTCCTAGAAACAAGCAATAAAATCATATACACAGAGATAATTAGATGGATTGCCTTTTCCTAAAGGTTTTTCTTAGCGTCTCCTGGATGTTGCAGTCCTGAAGTTCCAGGTCCAGCCTCTACAACCTGCTTCCTGCATACCAAAGACAAGACAAAACCACTTTATTTTCTTCCCAATGTTAGGTTCCTAGATCTAGCTTGAATCTAATCCAATCTATAATCTACAAGATTAGATCTAAACATTTATACATCAATTGAAAAATATTCATAGGGGGAAAACCAAATAATTTATTGATTGTAAATAAGAACTTACATCAAGATAAAATACCTCAAGTGTTGATTTAGACTCCTTCAATATCCTTGCTCCTTGCTCCTCCTTACAACTCCTTGGTCATGCTAGGCTCCAATGACTTCTGGCTGAATAATTATGTAGATTGGAAACATAACCTTGCTATTGAATTCTCTCCTCCTCTTTCCCAAGGCTTGCCTTTGTTATGTATCTCTTGGAGGAGGCTTTGGGGAGGCTTCTAGATTTTATAGAGGCTACTATAGAATGGAATGACGTGAGTTCCCATGCCTTTGACATGAATATCCAACTCATCCTTCGCCTGTCACCTTGTAACTCCTTAATTCTATAAGTTTGGTAGTGCCTCGTTTGACGAGCTACTAGTGTCCAGTGAGGGCCTCACTTGTTTTCTACTAGATGACTCATGAGAATTTCAATAAGGGATAAAAAGGGCTCCAAAAGGGGTCAAACCCTAGGAAAAATATGTACTATGGATTTAATCCAATGATAACTTCCTCTCTGGCATATAGGGTGGAAATTAAAGCTATAATAACTTGGGAACAAGATCATTGATGTTCTGATTTATTTCAAGATGATCTCTAAAGCCATATGTAGGTACTTCATGATTCTGATATTGTTTCTTGGGCCTTTGTTCATCATTTATGCTCATTATCTCATTTTTCATTTGTCGCCAATAGAGTCTATTGGGAGTGAAAGGTACCAGTCATATGCTGGACCTATTGCAATTTGGAGAAACAATCTCACCTTAACATCATCATGTTCGATCAAATGAATATCACAAATGGTGAGAAACTGATCTAATTGATTTTTTGGATCCATAATTCCATCACAAGTAAAAATAGGAAGAATTCCTCGAGGAAGAGTGGGAAACTGATGCTTCTCGCCTCTTAAGTTCATGGGACTAGATCTCAGTCTTCTCCTTGGGTTTCTTTATCTATCACCTATTCTTTCTTCATTTCTAACTTCATCGTTTCTTCTTTCATGATTAGGGTCTTCATGATCAACCATATTTTTTCGAGGAGAAATAGACAATGGGACTAATAAAGTCAGAAATTGAACCATAGAACTATTTGATTTCTCTGTTTATTTGATAATATTTCTTCTACTTCTTGTTACAAGGTCTTCAAAAACATTTGAAGTGGCCAGATTAAGAATCTTTTATCAGATTTTCCTTTCGAAATTTTGATTAACTTGAGGTTCCTGTCGAGATAATACTTTCCAATCACGTTCAAGATCTTCTTGATTCTTTTTTGTCTTCAATACCAAATCATACAATTGGTTCAAAATACTTCTTTGGTCATCCAATCCAATGGGAAGATGAGGTTGGACTTGCTCAAGACGGGTCATTAATGGGAGATAAAAACTTTTTTTTTCCCCAGTATAGTCACCAAAAATGTTGATCTATTTTCCTCTTAGGGACAAAAGTTAACCTTGTAGGGTGTTCTGACAAAGAGTTATTAAGATCCCTCTTTGTTTTTATAGAGGTGGTACTCCTGTTTCTCACTCAGATTTTCAATACACTTATTCAAACAATAAATTAAAACATTAAATCATATACACCTATGAGTGGACAAGGTGGTAAAATAACTAAAAGCATAGAAGAAAAGTTACAACAGAAAGATAACAACCATGATTTCAATATACAAGATAACTACATCCATTCCATCAAATCCATTCATTCGAGCAACGAGGAAGAAGAGTCAAAGCAAGATCATAAGACATAAAATGGATTAGTGGTCCAAAATAAAGGGATTTAAATGATTTCACTTATTTAATATCATAATATGTATTGGGGAAACATACTCGAGCTCTCATGCTTATATACAAGTCAGAAATAACAAAAGTTATGAACTCTTGGAATATCTCTCTACGCGAGTCTTTAAAATAATATTACACATAGATTTTTCGAGTTTGAATAAAATGTTCTCCTAAATAACAACACAATATTCTCGATACTTAAATGACAAAAGGAATGTGTTCATAATTAAAAGGAATGTGTTCATCAATAAAAGGAATGTGTTCATCCATATGGATTGGGATGGGGATCCTGTGGAACGAATATAATAGAAGACCTAGAAGAGAAAGAGAGAAGCAATTAGGATTTGACTTTAACAGTAAGCAATAAACCAATAAAGTTGGATGATCACAAATTGGGAAAAAAAGAAGGGAAATGCTTCAAAAATAAGTGTACTCACAAAATTAAAATTGGAATGATGGATGGACCTCCCCCACCTTTGCTCAGTCTTCATATATATAACTATAACTTGATTCCTTTCACTTCAACTACTTCTTGGATTAGTTATATATTTTAACGAACTCTTGAGCCACTCTTCTATATACTCTTTTAGCACTGGGATTGTTATGTTCTTCTTCACGCAGAGCGAGAATATCTCATCTTCCATTGCTTTGAACTTAGATTGTAATTCTTGAATTGTTGACATATGGTCTTCATTATAATTCACAAAATTAACTAGCCATCGGTTTAATCTCATCCTCTGAAAAGTTAGTGACATTATTGAACTCACGAAGTTTTGAATATGTTTAACTCCGTTTCCAATTGCTCCTTGGTTAATAACTTAGATTCTCTAACCAATTGTGGAACCTCAAGTTTCTTAACTATTTCAAGTGATTTCAAAAATAAATCACTTCTTTTTCCATCAACCTTTTCACAAATCAAAATAAATTCGTGCAAGATTTCTATTCTTTCCAACCATCCAATCTTTAATTGAACTTTATTCTCTTATTTGAGGGAAATCCTTGTCATTTCCTAGTGAAGTAATTCATACTTTTCACTCATTCCACAAATGTACATATAGTTTTTTTATAGAAAAACTCATCTTGCTCTAAGTCCTTTTGTCAATATTCAATAAAAGCAGTAATTATATGTCCCAAATTCCTCAAGCTAGTGATGACTTCTTTAATGTTTGTATCTAGTAGCTTGAAGATGTAGCACATTTTAATGTTTGTATATAGCTTGAACATGGAGGGTTTTGATATGTGTTGTGGCTGCAACAACCCCCCCCTTTTTTAGTTTTGCTTTTACAAGCAAAAGGAAAAGGGTCCCCTACTAAAATTTCAATCCTATTTCCTAATCCTCTACCAGTTGAGCGTAATGTTATGTCTTTTCCTACTTTGAGGGAGTTTAAGTTTTTATCTTGTTGGATGATTTTTTTGATGGGTGCTGATTTTTCCATTCGATCTGATGATTTCAAATGTGTTCATGATGCTTATTGACCTATGATGTTGCATTGAAATTTGTTTCAACTATTCAGTAATTCTGAAGTGTTTGATGATACTATGTGGCTGCAAGGCATAATGTTCTATTTCATGTCCTGAATGAGGTTGTGGATAATTATTTATTGATTGACTAATTCAAATTCTACATCTTCTTGCTAACATGTTATGTTTTATGACTACATAATTATGCTCTCACATATGGATCCTACTCTTCTGTTTGGAATTAGCATATGTAGTCTTAAGACACTCATCTATAGTCACCACACTATTGTTCAATAAATATAACACCCTATTATAAGTTAGTTAAAGGCATAGAATATATTATTTATTATATTGGCTAGTCTTCTTTTGATTGCATAGTTGATCTCATTCTTTTTTTTTGCAGGAGCAGGTTTGCAGAGCCACTTTGATCACATGACTGCTCCAACCTTGAGAGGTCCATGGGGGAATCTGTTGATCATTTTATAGAACCTTGAATTTGATCCTTACCGAGCCTCCTCTTTTTCTATTTCTTCTCCTTATTTTCCTCTATTATTTTCTCTAACCAAATATCATAGTAGGATTCTTCCCTTTGAGAGCTATCCAATGACTATAACCATACTTAAATTTGAGTTCCATATTGAAAGTTATGGCATATCAAAGTTTCCTAAGTATTCACTTACCTTTTCCACCTCATTGCCACATGGCTTCCACATTTTTCACTCTCAATTGTTCCGTCTGACTTGGTGTTGATGCATGGTGCTCATGCAACATACACCATCTTCCCTGATCATCATCATGATTTTTCCCATCTCTTCTTCCGATCCTTCTGATCACATACTCCGACAAAGACGTTGGAGCTTCATCATCCCTTGCTTTCATACTTTTCATTGGAAGAGTTCTTCTCTGGTAGTTTCATGACTACATTACCCATAGAACATATTTTATGAATGAATCTTTGTTGGAAAACTTTCCTTCACAATCTTTGATCGAATATTTGTGCCTAGTCTTTCTCATCGCAACACAGTTTGTCAAAAATTCAATGGACAATCCACAGGTTCAATTGGACACCAAATCCATTTTCCCTCCACAAAACCAAAAACTGGAACCAAAACTTATTTCTTTACGAAATTTCACAAGCTTAAACCTCAAGAAATTTCCAAAGATAAACTCTCCCAATCCATCGATCTTTTCCCTGAGTGAATGGTCATATTTTTTTTGTACAACAATATTCGGGTTACAACTTGGATGGTCAGAGTTAACACTCTAAACGGTCTCCTTCAGAATCCGAATGAATTTTAATCATTATTGTTGATCATAAATGAAAGGACGATCTAGATCTTTCACATGAAAAACAAAGCTATGAGGGAATATTCCTCGATACCTCTTGTCGATAGCTTGAAACTTCACAAATTTGCTGGATGTAGAATAATTAGCTCTAACTACACACCATCATTTTTTCGGGATTTGACCTTCAACATGCAAATCAAAGAATGAATATTCTTCGATTATTTTATTCGATACCTTTGCACTGGCATGTTAGAGTGGACTGTGAAACAACTACTCGATGGATGATGTAGATTTCTCTAGATCTATTGAATGACTAGATCTCGCTATCGGAGTCAATACGTTAGGATGGGAATTGAACATGAGATATGAAGACCCCGATGCTAAGTTCTAAATTCACACTCTACCATTTCAAGGTCCAATGGAAAATTGGCTAGAACTATTGATCTGGTGGGTTTTCTCTTCTACAGGTTCAAGAATTAAGGGTCCATATTAACCCACGGGCCTAGTCAATGGTTTTTGAGTGAGGAAGTTAAAACAACCATAAATTTTGATAAATATTTTTGAATGAGGCCTGTAATACCTCATTGGAAATGTATCAAAAAAAATAAAGAAATGGTATGGGTATCCATGTCAAACAACTGATATAAGACATAAAAAAATATATAAAACCAACAACCACGGATTTGCGGGGGAAAATGACCATACCATCTTCAATAAATAATATCCGGGGCTATGAGTAACAAAAGAAATCCCATGATATCTTGATAGAAATATGGAGAAGAGAAAAACAAGTTGGAATAGAAAATGGGGGGAGATTGAGAGTGTAAATTGCTCGAAAATGAAAAACATAGACATAACCCAAATTCATATGAAGAACAAGACATGCAAACTTCAAACAATCTTAGCTTGAGATATCAACAATGAAATTGAGCCAACAATAGATCAAAGGAAAGTTGAGACAAAGGAGAACAAGAAAAAATGATATCATTCATCATATCAGAGCAAAAAATGCCTAGAACAATGCAAGAAATTCAGAAAATGACCCAATAAACAAAGTGAATAATAAATTTAAATAAATATCATTGGTAAATTGGCATAGGGAGAATGTAACCACCCGAGAGTCTCTTCAACTCCCATTTGTAACTCCTACATCTACATTTTTAAAATTCCAGATAAATTTGAAATGTAGAAAAGAAAAAATTAGGGAAAAAATGAAACGAATGGTCATGAGAACTAAAGAGTCCCTCTCTTGTTCTATAAAAGGGAGCTAGTTGAATGTATCTAGAGTTTTTCCCTTTGTAACAAAGGATGGTTCTTTTACTTCTGAGGAATAAAGAGCATGAGGAATTTCAGAAATTTGTGGCTCTAATGGATGTAGTAGAGACTACTCTTGACGCATTTATATTTTTCTTGAGTAGATATGATTCTATTGCATGATTTTTTTTTCATTGTGTGTTGTTTACTCAGGGTGTCACATGTTTCTTCATGGG
>JASDQU010946131.1:58701-70145 GCA_032191745.1 Picea mariana
TGAAGATATGCGCCCTCTTTTGCCTCTTTGCCCCCTTTAGGCATCCAAAAGTTCACCCTAAGATCCAA
Source organism: Picea mariana (assembly GCA_032191745.1). Classification (NCBI taxonomy): domain Eukaryota; kingdom Viridiplantae; phylum Streptophyta; class Pinopsida; order Pinales; family Pinaceae; genus Picea; species Picea mariana. The sequence goes on from JASDQU010946131.1 coordinate 58,770, forward strand.
GGGATGAGATCATCCCTAATCAAGGGTTGAGATCATCTCAAATAAATGTGACCTCATAACCCACTTTTGGATAAGTTGCCTAAGTCACTTTATGTCCCATCCAAAATTACAAAAAGTGTGATTTAATGCTCACTTTACCAAAAAGTGACATTTTGCACTTTAACCAAAGTCAAGTACAAAATAGAACATAAAGTACATAGGACAAAGGCAAATGTCTCTCCCACATGTGCTAAGAAGGGATAACACATGGGGAACACCTCCCAAGGTACACAAATCAACATGGGGTTTGCCAGTTTGGTCTACAATTGAGATTGATGCGAATTTAGCAGGATTTTACTTAAAATTTCTGTTTGTGGTGGACTGACAGGTAAAACTGTATTATGTCATTGTTCCAGGATGATCGTTACATGGTATGGTAGAGATTGTATGTTACCCTCATACTTTTTCCTTAAAGGTTATGCCCCTTAACTATGTCACTGGATCCACCTATGGAGGATTTAGGGTCCTCGTTTCTGTGATTTGGATCCACTCGGGATATGTTTTTGAGTTTGCTGGAAACATCAAGCTGAGGGATCCTCCAAAAAACCTTTCTAGCTAAAAACACATTAGAAAACATAAAATAAAAAACAAAAGAGGCAAAGTGCAAGGGCCTAAAACCTTGCCTATAAAATAGCCCCTCCATCCTAAAACACACAAATCTATGTTTCTCATAGCAGTCTGCATTTCTTAAATTGTGAGAGCGATTTGGAGCAAATCTGAATTTTCTATGTTTCTGGTTCATGGTTTTTATATTTATTTGTTTATTTATTTTTTAATATATCATTTCCCCGTATAAAGCTCTGTATCCAAATTCAGATACATAGCTCCTTAATTCTGATTATTAGATCATTATTATTTAGAATTTTATAAATAGATATAAAGAATGCTAATCAGGTAACTTACAAGCCTTCCCTTTTTGGAAATGCTTTATTCTTGAAGCGTGGTTGAAGTTGTTTTCCTTTAGCTAGTAACTGGATGTCATATGATCTAGACAGACACTGGTGTCACTTTGAAGAGGCAATTCGTAGCAACTCTCTTTTCAACCTTTAAGCAGTTACCTTTCTTATTAATTATATGCATCTTTTACCATTAAAAAGACACTTTACATTTCATCAGGACTTTTACAGTGGGCTGTTAATATGGCTTGTGAAAGCTGTGGTATCTGTTGATGATTGCAGCCTCATGAGAGATTCTCTAGATCGTACTCCTCTGGACTGAGTTGAGATGATTTGTGAGAACGCCTATGTGATAGGTGAGTCATACTCCTCTGGACTGAGTTGAGATGACTTGTGTTGGTCTCTTGTCGTGCTGCTTTGGACTGAGTTGAGATGACTTGAGATGGTCTCCTGTCGTACTCCTATGGACTTAGTTGAGTTGACTTGAGATGGCTCTCCAGTTCGTACTCCTATGGATTTAGTTGAGTTGATCTGTTTGAACCCTTGTGGTTGAGCACATGTGGACTTGTCCCTAGTGGCAGAGCACTAGAGGATGTGTGCGAGACCCCTTGCTATATTGTCAAAGAGTAAGACTATTGTAAAACCCTAATTTGTATTGTGAAGAGTATAAGTCGGCCTTACTGTGTAAAGACAATTAATATTATGTAAAAGACTAATTGTATTATTGAGTTGTACAAGTCGGCCCTATTGTGCCAATAGACATGTCTATTCATTGAGTTAGGTCATGTATATATCAGTGAATGATCCCCATTGTGGATCAATCATCTCACTCACTCTCAACGCATTACTTGGAGAGCTGTAATTTGGTGCGCACTTCTTATGCGCTATATTTCTTGGTCATAGAGCACCCTATTGTGTGCTCTAGGCTTTTCTGTGGAGAGGGTTTCTTCTCTTGGCAATATAGCAAAGGGTTGCTGGTTTTTTCCCTTGTTTGAGAAGGGTTTTCCCAAGATAACTTCTCGTGTCTTGTGCATGGTTATTCTTCTTGTGATCTTGGTTTATTGCAGCTATTATATTTTGTGTTGCTGCATTGTTTATGGTTCAAGTTCATGCTAAAATTGAAAAGAAATACATGTGCTTGAGTCACCATCAAAAAACTCAACAGTTTCTGCCACTCAAATTTTGGATTTGAATGTTATGGTTTTGTACTATCTTTAGTCCTTTTGTAAAGTCATAAGTTTTATATATGATCTTGTAATGATTTAATGGCTTAGGGTCTTAGTTACTTTAAAGTAGTGTGTGATAATGTTTTAAGGCTTCTTTTAATCCTATATCCTAATGTTATGATAAGATGAAATGTTGTTGATAATAAAGTCCTAAGTTTATAATAATGTTGCAAATATCATTTTGGGGAATATATCGTCGAGGGTCCAGAATGAAACTTATTGGAAATATTAGAGAGAATATTGGAAATTATTGGAAGATATTTGGTAATAATAAACTTAGAATTGAAATTTTTTGAAAATATCGGTCAAATCGACAACTTGAAAAACTCGGGAGAAATCAGAGATATTTGCAACATTGGTTTATACCCTATGACCCCTAGTCATCAATGTGGTAGGTTAAACTTTAAAGACAATAAAGTATTAGTTATGGTGGGTGATAATTCTCTATATAAAAGAGTGTCACCTTTTTAAATCTTAGGCTCTGGGGATTTTTGATCTTCTTGGATTTAAGAGTATTCATGTTAATAGACCTTGTTGTTACCATTATTGCCTAATTATTTTCTTTTCTCCTTTGTCACTATTCAACTCCTTTCTCTTTCTTGATTTGGTTCTCGTCTTTGTTTCCTTGATCGTCATCTTTATGTGCCTGTATTCCTTTTGTTGTTGAAACCACATGAATTGGTATCACAGCCTATTTGATTGTTGGGCATGTTTAGTGTGCTATGTTAAAGAACAATGTTGTTAAAGCTTTTGTTAATGTAGTCTTTGTAAATATCTTAATTGTTTTGTACTTGTTATCCCCTATCCTAGGGATAACTAAGGAGATCATGTCTCGAGGCCCATAGGTCCTAGACATGGAGTGCCGAGAGTCGGATGACTTGAGCATGGCCTCGGAGGGCCCATCTTGTTTTTCAGTGCAACCCATCTATCAACAACAACAATATCCATCCCACCAGCCTGGTCTTGAAGTAGCAGTAAGTCTTGCTCCACAAGGTAATGAGTCCGGGTATCATGGTATGTGTCACTCTGATTATTGAAGCACTTAAGTATGTTGCATTGAATTCTCGTTCATTTCATAACGTTTGCTTGGAAATTATGCTCTTTAACTTGTTCATACCTGGGAGGGTGACATGATGCCCTAGTAAGTTGATCTCCCTTTAGGATGAGTTGCCATTGGGTGGGTCTATGAAAGGTCATCGTCCATTCCCTACATACTTACCACTTTCCATCCTTACTCCTCTCATTTCCCCCCCTACCTTTGTTCGTGCATTGGGTTTTCCACACTAGGAAGGGTTGTACCTTGCCTTGTGGGAAGAAGGGGCTAAAGGCCCAGAGGGTAAAAGTAGCTGGCAAGAGTTAAAACCCAAAATGAAACCTTTGAGATGCTTCGCCTAGGGATTCGCGAGAAAGCAGTAAAAGGCTTCTCAGTAAGAAAAGGGAACCCGTAAGATAAATAAACACTCAAGGTATTAGCTGGTGGATGGGAGGTCTCGTCATGAGCCGGCCTATTAGGACCATGCGCATGTAGCGGTATGACACTACCATCTATCTGGTCACCAAACCAGGGTAGTGGCTCTTGGTGGCATAGCCAAGAGAAAGGGGGTCTCATCACGAGCCAACCTTCTCATCTCCATGAAATGCTTGTGGGTAACGCTGTCACCTCTGGTCACCAAGCCAGGACAGTGTCCTTGAGCTCTTCCCTTGAAGCACAAAAGCAACAAAACTAAGAATAAAAGGCATTGATGGGCTAGGAAACAATGGCATCCATGATAAGGTGCAACTCGCCCCCTACAGAGGCACCCACAGGTAAGACCTACATTTCCCTGTTATCACTGCACCCTATGCCCAAACACTTCTCATGTCACCTCACACACACTTACATGACCTAGATTGGCTCTCACCTAGGAAACACCCCGAACTTAAGGAGGATTACCCCAATAGAACATCTTGAGACCCTCTCCAAACCTGACTTGTTAAATTGCATAACATCTTTGAGCATTTGTCTGGGTAAAGGGGGGGTTTGATGCACATGTTTGGGTAATTTGATTATTAGATGTGATTAACATTGCTATGATCCCTGTGACTTATGAACCCCTGGAGGGCGTACTTGTTGTTACTGCAGGACTTTGCTCAGTGGACAGGTACATATGGGGGAATGCTTAGCTCGGACCTCCATGGGGCTGAAAGCCCACAAATGGATGTTGTGACCCCAACCAGGGGCAGAGAGACACCATAGGCTTGCACCAGGAAGAAAGAAGGACGTTTCCCCTGTTGAATTTTAATGAAGATTTGTACCTTGGACAAGTGATTCCTATGGGTTTTTAAACTTTTACCTAGGAATGTGGTCCACAACTTAAAAGTGGGTCTTTTTCATAAAGTCACTTTATAAGTGGTAAAGTGAACTTTAAATTAGAAAGTGAAAAGTGACTTAGGAACTTAAAGCACCAAGTGGGTTTTTATTTAAGTTGGGTGAGTGAAATTAAATAAAGTGAATATTAATGGAGCATTTAATTCTCACCGTTGATCTTGGGCAATGTGAGCCCTTGGATCAAAAAGGTAACCTAAGAGTCACTTAGGGATTCTAAAGGAGGAAAAAGACCAAAAGAGAGCTCATTCTTTCCATGAGAGATTGAGAGATTGAGAGAGAGCAAGAGAAGGAGAAAGTTTCCATTTTTTCTGAAGAAGGGTTTGCAGCAAAGAAGTGGCACGATTTCCAAGGCAAAAGCTGGGCACGGATTTCGAGGCAGCCAACAGAGTTATTAAATCCGTACTGTACGGATTTGGTATGGCAGAGTTTACTGTACCTGTTCAGCATATACAACAACATGCAAATCGAGGCAAGGAGGGCACATTAACTCGTCCGTACAGGCTATACGACTGTCGTACGGCTGCTGTTATTTCTGGGCACGATTTTCAAAGCAATTCTTACAGCATTTAAAGCTGAGACAGGTCGTACCGTACGACTGTCTGGGCACAGAAATCGAGGGTGCTGATTTGTGGTTTCTTCCAGTCAAATTCAAGCACGGAATTTCAGGAAGAGATAAGTTAAATCTGTTGGTTTTATTTTTGCTGATGTAATTTCCAGAAATTGAAGAAATAAGAAGAACTCCCTCTCTCTCACTCGTTTTCCCCACACTGGGGTTTTTCCAGGGTCATTTGACCAAATATCGTTGTGTCATTAAATGTTTGCTTGTTGTTATAATTTCTGAGTTTTAAGACAGCCATTGAAAAAGATCATTTATTTCATGTGTTTCAGTCAAATATCATTTTATTAATTAATGCATATTAATGTTTGCAAATTTCATTAATATTGGGAAAGGGCATTAAACATTTGGAGTGATAAGGAGAGACTGAAACCGGGATTGGGATAAATTGCAGGGTGAGAAAACACAACAAAAATCAACATCCCCCGAGACACTTTGGCAGGCCTAGACCCAAGGGGGGTCTTGCCTTTCCACCAGGACGTTGACCCTAGAGATCCCATGACGTCATCATTTTGACCCTAGAGGTCATCCAATCAGGGTTTGTATTTATGAGGGCAGTTGTGTGCTAGTTGGCATGTGTGGAAGCATTCAGGGCCTTTGGAGGCCAAACGTTCTGCATTTGAGGCCTAGCGTTCCACCTTAGGGGCCTAATGTCACCCTAGAAGGGCATGACGTCACCCTTGGAGATGAAATTAGGGTTTAATTAACTTCATTTATGTAAAAATTGGATTTTTGATGTAATTTGGCCATGTCGGCTTTTTTATGACCTAATTTTAATTAAAGTTCATTGAAACTGTATAAATAGAGAGAAAAGACTCATTTTTTCATCATGAACTCATCACACAAGTGTTGGTCTGAAATTCGACCCTCTTTAAGGGTTATTGGCTGAACTAATTAGTGTGCAACTTCTTGGAGAGACAATTTTTGGTGTATTTTGTCCATTCTTCATTGTGGAGGATCTTCAACTAGGGTTTGGCTTGATTATTCTTGGTGAAGTATGTAGAAAATCTGCAATTTGTTTATGTTAATGAATGCTTGTGGTAAATTTTACTTGGTTCATGATAAAGATTATGAAATTGCTAGCTTAAAACCTTAGGAGAGAAACATAAGTTATTATCTTTTTCTCAAAGTGCACCTTGTTTAGAAGTAGTTACTAGAGCCCCAAAATGCTATCACTCTAGTAGCCCTACTCTAATTGCCTATTGCATATATTTTTTCCAAATTGTCCAAGGAAAGAGAATTCGCTAGGGTCTAAGTTTCCTTTCTAGCCAATTTTCTTTGAGGACTTGGATGCTTGAGGCCTTGGGTTACCAACACCTCCTCCATCCATTCCATCTCCTTTGACTAAGTACTATCATTTCTATTTTTCTCTAAGATTTGCTGCTGCTATTGTTGACTCCATACACCCTAAAAGGCACTAGTCCACTCACTATAGTGATTGATTGATCAAACAACTCTCAAACTATCTTCCTTGAAGCTTTTACTAACTTTTGCTAACGTTAAACTAGACTAATTCATTGACTAACTTGCTGTTGTTGCAAAAGATTGCTATAGCCATCTAACAACAACAAATTTATCTTGAAAAGAGACATTAAAAGCTGATTAGACATTGCCAATTTTGCTTCTGACAAGTTGTTATCATTCTGTCAACTTAGAGCTATATTTTCTTGTCATTTTCAAGCATTTTGAGGCATAATTATTGTGGCTGTTACAAAACATTCATTGTTGTTGTAAATAATTACATTGCTGTAGTATTATATCAGCTTACTTATTTTTTAAAGGTTCATGGTCTTATGAAGCACTAACATCATATGGTACTTGGAAATTGCATTCTTTTTCTATTTGTTGTCTTGTTTTGGGCAGGTACACCTTATTTCCCCTTTTGCTTCATCTTTATAAGACACAAAGAACCTTCGACTTGAGTGACCTGTGAGAGGGGAGGGACTTTCTTGTATCTTTTACCTTAGCCTTCTCAAACCCTCGGGTCACTGGGGACGTCTCCCCTGGGGACTGTGACATACTCCTAAATAGAAAGGGGTTTCCTATTAAGGTGACAGTGATGGGTCACTCCCTGTTACGCCAATCTTGCATCTATTTGCTTTGGGTTTTAGGCAAGTACAGATTGTGCGATAACAATACTTATACATGCCAAATATGTCGTTGGTGAGAATCATGCATTATTTTTGCTTATGTTAACTTTCCTTCAGAGTCGTGTTATACACTTATTTCTTCCTCCAAAAATTGTCACGTCTTCCATGTAGATCTGGCATGTTGGAAGAAGAGGCCTTGATTATAGACTTTGCGAGGATCCTCCAAGTTTTCAATGAGATCTTTAAGCTGTCCACTCATAAATCACAATTTAAAAAACACAAAAGATCTTTTGAGTCCTGATAAACCTCCACAACGAGTCATGACTTCAATGTTGCATCTCAACAACAATCTATGACACTAACTAATAATATCTGCCCTAAATATCTCTCATGCCCTACGACATTGACATCAACATTGTCAACTGCATCTTTGACTATTTCTATTCTTATTACGTGGTGTTCTTTATTAATAAATTGGAAGATTCAGAGAAAAAATAATAGATTTATCCCAGATTTATTGCTGAAATGACGGATTGCAACCACAATAGCCAAATAAAGAACTAGAATACTACAAAATGTTATACCTTTATTGATGAGAGCAATGTTCAGTTGCCTCTTCGAAAGGGAAACCTCCAATTTAGTAGGGCTCTGATTATAATATACTTCACAAGACTTCTCATTACATTGCTTCTACTTCTTTATATAGTTCTATCTACCTCCTAAGAACATTCTAGAGAAGGAACTTTCTAGTAGGTGGAACCTTCTAGTAAGCCTTCTTACAATTATTGCTTTCACACTACTACATGGGCCTTGTTTACTAGAGATGGCCTCCATACATAGAAACCTATCTATCTACTTAGGGGGTTCGGATAGGACCCTAACATGCCCACCCCCTTAAAAAACAACATTATCCTTGAGGCTGGAGATGAGGGAGTTTCTGAAGGATATTTGCTTTTTTCCATGTGACATCCTTGGACGATGTATCTTTCTACTGTATTAAGATCTCCAGGATAGTGTGCTAGTGGGAACGACGCTCTCTTTTGTTGAGGATGGCCTTGAGCTGCAACCAAGTGGAACCTTCTTCATCTAGTTCGGGAAGGCTAGTTTAAATATGACAATTAGATTCAACCACTTTCTTTAAGCAGGAGACATGGAAGATTGGATGAATTTTAGAGTAGCTCGAAAGTTCCAATTTGTAAGCCATTGGCCCAATATGTTTGAGGACCTTATAGGGGCCACAAAACTTTGGAGTAAGCTTCTAGTGGTGGTTGTCTTTGAGGGAGGTCTTCTTATAAGGTTGTAGACAAAGGAACACCTGATCCCCTTCTTCAAAATGGTGTTTAGAACGATGTTGATCAACCTGCTGCTTCATTTGATTTTGAGCCATTACCAAATTGTCACATGAAATTCCCCTTCTTCAAAATTGTTGGGTCGTATTGTGCAAGAGGAGTCAAACTCAGGCTGTAAGAATTTCTCGGTAAATTTGCTGCTGTAACTAATTTCTTAGAAGCCCAATAAAAGCCTCTCTTTGCTGGTTTTCCTCACTGGGGTTTCCATGGTAAATTTTTGGTGTTGATGATTTATGTGCTTGGTTTCATGTTGCTTATGTTGTGTATTTTAAGTTAAAAACTCAGTTGTGATTTTTCTGCATAATTTACAGAGTTTGTATCAACAAAGAATTAAATTTTGGGTAGTTAAATTATTGGCTTTAAAATTCTGCTTGCTGGGTTTTAGAAATTAACATGGTATCAGATCTTTGCTTCTGAATACAAAGAAGCCAAGTCTATTTTCAGGGTGTACCGGAAGCAAACCAACAAAGAGGTTGAACTGCCAAGGCAGGCGTGTAAGCTAGGGCAACAGTCAAGATGGCTGATGCAGGCTTGAGGTTCGAGGACAGATTGTAGGGCACTTCCAACTTTAGTCCATGGAGAGAGTGCATAGCTCTGGTGTTAGAGTAGGGACTATGCAAGTTCGTTGAGGGAACTCCAGTGCCACCAGCAGATCCAACACAACTTGCTGTTCATCTCAAGAAGGATGTAAAGGAAAGGAGGATTATCATTGATGGGGTGAAGGACCACATTATTCCTCACCTTTCAGGAAAGAAGACAACCAAGGAGATTTGGGAATCTTTGACAAAACTATACCAGTCAGACAACCAAAGCAGGAAGATGATGCTCGAAGAAAACTCAGGAGTACCACGATGGCCAGGGGAGAGACTGTAGCGACCTACCTGACTAAGTTCACTCAGATAAGAGATGAGCTAGCAACAGTTGGGGAAGCAGTGAATGAGATTGAGTTGGTGAGGATAGCCTTGAATGGCTTCACCAAACAGTGGGATGTATTTGTCCGAGGAGTTGTAGCACGGGAGAAACTCCCTGATTAGGAGAGGCTATGGGACGGCTTCACCTAGAAAGAGTTGCGAGTTAGTACCTCACAGACTAGCCAACCTAAGATTGAGGATGAGGAGAACCTTGCTCTAGTAGGCAAGGGCAAGTTCAAAGGGAAGAAGGGCCCAAGTGGGGGTTAGACCTCAAAGGGAGAGAAGCGGAAGGATCTTAGCAAAGTTAAATGCTTTGCTTGTCACAAATCGAGATATTTTGCTAGCCAGTGCCCAAACAAGAAGAAGGGCAACAAGAAGTCACAGATGGCAGCTTCAGCTTCAACAAAAGTTGATGAGTTTGCAGCCAGATTTGAGAATGAGTTTTCACTCATTACATGTCTTTCTAGTTCAACCAGCAGTGGAGTTTGGTATATTGACAGTGGTGCCTCTAGTCACATGATTAGAGTGTGGGATTGCTTCTCCAGTCTGAAGGAGGAGGAGATGGACCTTGTTATTGAGATGGGCAATAATGCCAAGTGTCGGGCAACATGACATGGGACAGTGACATTTCAGAGGGAGTCTGAGAAGCCATTGATGGTGAGAGACATGTTGTATGTTTAGGGGATGACGAAGAATCTGATATCAGTTTCATCCTTGGAGGACAAGGGCTATGTGGTCTCATTTTAGGATGAGAGAGTATACATATGGCCCAAGGACTCCAAGACAGATAAAGTGATTGGAGTCAGGAGAGAGAAGCTGTATAAGCTTCAGTTTGAGCCAGCTCGAGCATTGGTGAGCAACGCATGTTACATGGAAGAGTTGTGGCATAGGAGGTGTTGACCGCCTATGCAGCACAGGGGTCAACTCATGTGCCATGAAGCATTCATCTTTTTTGAAGACAGTATTTGGTTCTACTTGGTGTATGATGTTCCAGCATCAAAATTTTGTAAACAAAATTTCCGCACCCCTGCGTGGGTTAATAATGTAATATGTCAGCATGAGTCATAGTTAGGTCAGGTACTTTGGGATGTTTCCATTAAGGGAGTTCCTTTCATCGAGGGTTTTTTCATCTCAGGGGGTTAATGTGGCCTAACTAGTCAGGTTAACCTCCATTGAGTTTTTTCCCCTCCTCACATGCAATAATTTCCTCCAGAGTGGTGAAAGGCATCTTAATGGTTTCGTCCTTTGGTAACCTTCATTTAGGATTGATGTAAATGACCATGCTAGACAGTGTCTAAAGTTTCGCGGAATTTCGTCGAGTCTAGATAGGTTTTTTTTAATTAATTAAATTTAATTAATTTTCCTAAGGTTGGAATTTTAATTATTTAATTAATTAAATCTTTTTGAACAATTGATGTAAAAACTTCGTCTTTGGGAGAAAGATAGGGGTATTTGTGCTCAAAATGAATGGAACAGCACTCCCTACACCCACTGGCCAAGTTTCAGCTCAGTCGGACTAGTTTTGATGTGTCTAAGTCCACTCAGAGTCAGAGTCAGTCAAAACCAACAATTTTAATTGCTAAGGTCATTGTTGAATTATTGTAATTATTTGGAGTTTGTGAGTTGATAGGTTGGTGGCAATGAGCAAGAAAAACCCCCCCTAACCTACCCAAACACATCCTAACCCTTTCCAGCATTAATCTACACTTTTAATTCACTTTTTCACCCTTTTCAGTCTTGCCCTAAGGGGAAATTCGACCCCCTTAACCCAAACTTTATGAAAACCCCCTTAAGCCTTTGATTTTCCACCTAGGATTTGTTGTGGGCCCCTCATGAGTGAGGTGCGCCCTTTTCCTAGCCTCCACATCATTTCTTGTGGCC
>JASDQU010946131.1:72985-87894 GCA_032191745.1 Picea mariana
AAGAGGGACCCGGAAAATAACAAAACAAGACCTAGTCAGAGGATAGGGGGTCTCATCACAAGCCAGCCTATTAGGTCCATGGGTACCTAACAGTATGAAATTGCCACCATCTAGTTACCATGCCAGGGCAGTGACCTTTGGTTGCATGGCCAAGGGAAAGGGGGTCTCATCACGAACCAGCCTTCTCGTCTCTGTGAAAGTACTTGTGGGTAACACTGTCAGCTCTGGTCACCATGCCAAGGCAGTGTCCCCTAGTTAGTTCTCGAACAAAAAAAGCAAATAAAAAGAATAAAACAAGAACAAAAATAATAAAGGCAAGAATGGGCTTGGAAAAAATGCATCCATGACAGGTACATCTCACCTTCTACAAAGGCACCCACAGGTAACACTTATGCATCCTTGGCCCTCACTGCACCCACATGTTTGGACATCCCCTAGCCACATCACTTCACTTACATGGCTTGGATGAGATCTTTCTGGAAACTTTCCTTTTCTTGTGGACACTAGCCCAATAGGACACCTTGTCCTTTTCTCCAATCTTGTATTGCAGGTTTTTGTAATGTCTTTGAGCTATTGACTGATGTATTAGGGGTTTTATGCATATGTTTAATAATATTGATGATGAGATGTGATTGACATTGCTATGATCCCTGTGACTGATGAGCCCATGGAGGGCGTAGCTTTTGATGTGCAGGACCATGCCCGACGGACAAGTACCACTTGGACCGGTACACATGGGGAGATGACCAGTTCGGACCTCCATGGGGCTGAAGATCCCACCAGATGGATGTTGAGACCCCATCAGGGGGCAGAGACAGGACAGAATTTGATCAGGGGTTTTGCACTTGAGAGGAAGAGGACATTCCACCAGAGACACTCCGGCAGGACTAGACCTAGGGGGAATGACCCCTTTTCAGTGGAATGCTAGCCTTGGAAGGCTTAGGACGCCCCATCTTCACTGTAACGTCATCCAGCTTCATGGACACTTTTGGAGACAGACTGGGCAGCAGTGGCATGCTAGAGAGGCCCCTGGAGGGGCTAACGTTTTGCTTCTGGATGTTGCACTGGCCCTAGAAAGGGCTAACGTCTCCCTCAAAGGGGCTTGACGTCTCACCTTTTGCTTGATTAGGGTTTTACTTAGCATTTAATGTAAAAACAGTATTATTTTGGTATTATGGCCTTGTCGGCCTTTTTATGACCTAAAAAGTAAATTAGGTCATTGATACACTATATATTGAGGGTTTTCACTCTCATTTTGATCATTATCTTTCACTCACCACTTGGTGAGGTCTAAAATTTGCGCCCTACTTTAGGGTTTTGGCTGATTTAGTGAGGCGCACTAGTTGAAGGAAGATTCTCTTGGCATTTTTTTGGCATTTCTCTTGATGGAAGGTGTTACAACCAAGGTTTGCTATGATGTTTCTTGGTGAAATTGTAAGTGAAATTCTGCAAAACTTCTTAATTGAATGGTTGTATTGTTATTACTTGCATTTATTATTATAAATTTGCTGCATAAACCCTAGGTGACAAGCACACATAATTGGTCCTTGTCTCATGTCCCCGTCAAGATTTCTAGCCATTTTGTTTGCTGAAGTGAGATAGAGCCTTGCCATAGCAACACTCTGCTCTTTCATGCTGAAAAGGATTGAGCCTAGCCTTAGCTACACTCATTTTTCCCCTCTTCATATGCTAGTCGTACTTCCCAGAGCTAAAGAAGGAGGAGACATCCCAGGCCTAGGTTATCTACACTTAGGGTCGTTTTCTTCTAGGGTTTGATGATAGAGCCTTGTTGTAGCAACACTCTCCCTCATTTGACTCTCCTGTCTTGACTTTATCTTTCATGCTAGCCTGTTTTTCCGTCTAAGGAAGGAGGAGAGAGCACGAGGCCTTGCCATAGCAACACCGGAGTGAGCCTCTCTCCCCTAGGGTTTTGTCTCTAAGGCCCTGCCATAGCAGCACTTCAGAGCTCTTCCCTCCAGTCCTTAGCCGTCCTCCTTCAACTCCTGCATCCTTCATTATTGACTCCATTTACCCTAAAGGCACTGATCTAAGACCTCAAACGTTGAAGTAGAACCTGATCTAAACACTTTTAATACCTTTGAATTGAAACCCTAACTGCACTAACCCTAGCTCTACCTAACCCTACTAACCCTGAATGCTGACGTCACTCCTTGTTATTATGTTGATGCAGCAACGTATTGTCTTTTGAGCAATTGAATGGTTGTTGAAGGCATTAATTGAGTTAAGAAGCGATTTGTTATATTGAATGTTGTATCATTCTAGTATTTATTGGTGAAGTGACATTACTATCATTGCTATTTTGTAAACATTGACTTCATCAACATTTACTTTTAAATTGCTCATATAGAATATCAGATAGTCTTTAATATATATGAAGTATTAACCAAAGCCTACATATATCAAGTTTATTCTTGCTTTGTTCTCGGGCAGGGATCCTACTTGGTTGTCTTTATTGGCTATAGGTCGACTATCTGCTTTGGTGGTGATCTGTGAAGGGGGAAACTTGTTATTGTCTAATTATCTTTTTAGCCTCTTCAAAACCCCAAGTCACCGGGGACGTCTCCCCTGGGCCTCACCTCCCTAAAGAGAAAGAACCATCCCATCGTGGTGACATTGGGTGGGATAGGTTCCTGTTACGCCAGTTTGGCCTTCTACCTTATAGCCTTCTCTCCTAGCTACAAACTGTGCGATGCACAATTCTATTGTGACTGCCTTCAATGGAAAACAAGATCACACAAGATCCAACAAGGAAGTGCCTCCAAAGGATGCGCAACTTCTTGAGGGACCAAACAAAAGATATGAACACAAAAACTGTAAAAGAAATGCTTGAAGGGAAAGTGTCCAAAAGCACAACTATGACTACTTAGATATTGATCCACAACACATTAATTAAACTTGCATGAAATGTAAGTGTGAAATGAAAGTTGATTGCAAGATTAGTTAAGTGTCAACCACAAAAGTGATATACCAAGTTGATGCCCAAAGTTGTATAGAGGATTAAAGGAGTTGATTAAGTTGTTTAGTTAAGAGTGACTCCTAGCTAAGTGTCAACCCAACACCCCCGCTTGTACCAAGTAACTGTTGGGTGCTCAAGAAGTATGGCAACAAGGCCTACCCTAGCTCCACAGGTCAACCCAAGGGAAAAGAGTACTCTCGGAAAGGACATTGAGCGCCACGAGATCGTCCCCGGCCTATCACCTTCCGTTGCTTCCTCTAGTCCTCGTTTAAATGGCAAAGTTGGGTCAGTAGAGGTGCTCTATTTAGTCTAGTTGATTATTAGGCCTATGGACTAAGTTAATTTTAGTGTATAGGTGTGTAAAAGTGAGATTTGTTTGCCCAAAAAGTGTGACTAAGTGTCAAAACCGAAATATTAGACTTGCAATAAGTGAAGATCTAAACCGTAAGATTGTTATTTGAAAAGCATGGAAAGAAACTTAACAATAGCTTGCAATGAAAAAGAATTAAGTTGCCTTAAAGCATTATGACATGCCCATGATATTTGCCAAAAGATAGATGCTTGAGAGATAAAACTTGCAAAATGAAAGGAAACTCAAAGCATAAGATAGATCATATGCCTCCATGGGCTTAAGCTAGCATTAGTGGTGTGAGATCTACTTCTAGATGATTTTAATCCATTTAGCACAACACATTAGAAATAGATAACTAAGCTAGCCTTACGATTTTGAGGGTTGGCTATGCCAACTTCACATCCAAGGTATAGGCAATTAAAGAATGAAAGAAAAAACCTAAATACAAACCACTCATAATGGCACAAAGTGGAGGCAAGCCTTCCTATTTTGTGCCAAAGGGGGTTGGAAAAATAAACAAACTAAACTAAAGCAACCTAGCCACACAACCTTGTCCTAATGACAAGTGGGGCAAAGAATAAAAAACCTGCTGAAAATTTAAATGAGAATGCAAGCCAATTGGGGACCCCTTTGGGCTTGCATTAATGCTTAGAAAAGATATAGAAAAGGTTAGATATTGTTACCCAATCAAAAGAGGGGTCTTTTGTGTGTTTTGTGGTTGAAAATGGGCAGCACTTCCCCTAGATATGGCGAGAACCTGCAAAAAACAGCAAGCTATTGTTCGCTGGAAATGCTGCAAAACACACATAAAAGTCAAGAAAATTTATGTTTTTCAACAGAAATTTTCTGCATAAAAATTTCAGAATATAAAATGATATATTGACCTATCTAAGAGTGTTAACAAACCAAGATCTGAATATGTATGAACAGGAATCTAAGAACCAAGAAAGAGAGGAGTTTATGTTAGGTTATGAAGGAGGGTTTCCAACTTGAAGCCAACCTTACAAACCCTTGAAGCAACCTACAACTTGTGAAGCAAATGTGAGACAAGAGAAAATAGTTGTTAAGATAAACAAGTAATACAAACTAATTTGCACTACTTACTATCCTAATCAAGTAGATCTACAACTACACTATTGCATGATCTATCCAAACAAACTAATTTGTTTTAGATATCTACTCTAAATCTCAAATAAAGAAACACATGGAACAAGATCACCTCCAAAGCATGTGCACCAAGACAAAATCTCATGT
This sequence comes from Picea mariana, assembly GCA_032191745.1. Taxonomy (NCBI): domain Eukaryota; kingdom Viridiplantae; phylum Streptophyta; class Pinopsida; order Pinales; family Pinaceae; genus Picea; species Picea mariana. The sequence goes on from JASDQU010946131.1 coordinate 77,569, forward strand.
ACACCAAGGTCCTCCAAAGCTTTTTCTTATTACCCAAATGAGGAAGTTGCAGCAACTAATTGCTACAAGATCCTCTCAAAAATAAAGCAAGAATGGGTGAAAGCAAAATGAAAGATGAGAGAGGGATGAGGGAAGAAATTGGTAGCTTAACAATAGCTCAAGAGATGGTGAAGAATGAGTGAGGGAGGGTCTTTATTTATATTTGGGAAGGCAAAGTTACCCCTCTTGGATGAGAGCCAAGTGTCAAAACCCAAGTCAAAGTGAGAATCTCAAGAAGAAGGGCGCAACTCTAGGGTTTTGGCATGGATGGATGAAGTGGCAATGAGTTGGAGTGAGTTAGCAAGGCTTTGACAAGTCAAATGATGAGTTGTAAGGTCTAGGGAGTCGCACCAAGGGATAGAATAAGTTTCTCATTAATTTTTTATTATTTTTTTACTTTTTGGAGACTTTCTAGAAGGGGGGCACACCTCTCCAGGGAAAGTGACGTTTTAGCTCAATGGCTAGGTGAGGGGGTGATGTGAGGGTTGGAAAAGGTTAGGAATATGTTTTCTCATCATCTTTCACCTTTACTTTACTCAATCTGCCCAAGATTACAAAAAATGACATTTTTACTATGTCGTGACTAGCAATTAAAATTGTTGTTTTGACTAACTTGGACTCCCTATGGACAAACACCTAGCAAAAGTTGTCCAAATGAGCTGAAACTTGGTCCAAGGGTGTAGGGGGTCTCATTCCATTTCTTTTAAGCACAAATACCCCTAGCAAAAGCCCAAGGACCTAGTTTTTACATTATTTATCAAAAACTAATTAAAATTAATTAATTAAATTACCCAACCTTAGGCAATTTTAATTAATTAAAAAAACCCTATCTAGATTCGATGAAATTCTGCAAAACTTCTAAAGATGTCTTACATGGTCATTTACATCATTCCTAAACACTAGCTACCAGAGGATGACACCATTAGAACACCTTTCACCACTTTGGAGGAATTATTTGTGGGAGTGAAAAACTCAAGGGAAATCAATAAGGCTGGTTAGGCCAAATTAATAACCTGAGGAAAAAAAACACTCAGTGAAAGGAACTCTCCTAATGAAGAAATCCTAAGGTAACTGACCTAACTATGATCCATGCATACCTATTACATTATTATCCCACGCAAGGGAGCGGAAATTCCAATTACAAAAACATGTGCTGAAGGCCAAAAATGCCTTGTAGAACCAGGAAGTCTCTGACTTGGTAGCATCTGGTAATGCATATCTTCATGGTACATGGAGTTGACCCCCTAGTTGAATAGGTGGTCAACAGGGCCCACTGAGATGCATTCCATTCATCAGATGCAAACATCTTTTGCAAGTTATTTGATTGGGAAGCCATAGATTGCAATGTCAAGAAGTGAGTTGCAAATCTAGTGATGGAAGGCCTAAGAAGTTCTCTTTTCTTTGTGTTTTTACTCATCAGGCTCAAAACCCATGAGTGGTTGTAGATGTCCTCAAGCATGAGGTCTATGCAATGTGCAACACATGGGGTCCAAAATATGGTTTTGTGTTTCTCCTCTAACATCTTCCCAGCAAGAACATAGTTAGAGGCAGTATCTGTGATGACCTGAACAACATTGGCCACCCCCACCTCCATAACAACCTCATCTAATAGCTCACACAAGAAGTTTGCATCTTTGACCCTATCAGATGCATCAACTGATCTCAAAAACATGGTTCCTTGTGGGCAAGAGACAAGGAAATTTATGATAGTACGGTTCCTTCCATCACTCCATCCATCTTACATGATGGTACATTCTGTTTTGGCCCATGATACTTTGAAATGTATCAAGTATTCTTCAATCGATGCGACCTCTCTGTGCAAAAGAGATCCCCTCAAATCATGCATACTAGGGCCTTTGAAGCCCCTACCACAAGCAATAATGGCATCCCACATAGGTTGGTAATATGATGAGCGGGCAGCATTGAAGGGGATATCAGCATGATACCACCATCTAGCTATGTACTCATAAGCAATCTCTCTATATTGTTTCTTCCAATGGTCATCTAAGGTTGGCTGAAACTGAGTGGGTTGAACTTGAGAAACATTGGCATTGTCAGAGCCAGAAGTGGGGGGAGGTGTGAAATAGCTTTGGATGGTATTCCTCTTTTCACTTTTAGGCGGATGCATGGTATTTTCACTTTCAAGGGGAGGAGGAACATAATGAAAGGGGTCTCTACTTCTAACACCAGTAGAATGAATAGATGGAGAGTCCTCATAATCAAAAGTGGGGTTGGTTGCCTTCATTGCCCTCTTCCTCCCTATTTCAGCATGTATAGTTTTTTCCCTAGCCTTTTCTTCTTGGTAGTCATTAAATACTTCTTTCATCTCTTCTCTAATAGGCCCAATAACATCCAATGGTGTCTCACATGATTTAACTTGGCCTTTAACACCAGCCAAGTGTTCTTTCAGCCTATGAATGCCACCCCCCGCCCCCACCACCCCACCCTTTATTTTTGACAATACTTGCAATACATTAGACCTTCAATCACCTCAGCATGAACCCATGCGACATCTTTAGTTTTTGGGGCCATTATAGATTTGTAAGTGCAAACTCAAAGGCTAAATCAAAGGTAGAATTTGCACAATGCAAGCAATCTGAAAATGCAAAGAAGGAACCTTGTCTTAGACTCTTACTAAGTTTCAAACTTTGAAACATTCAACAATCAAGATTGAAGATGGAAAAAAAATGAGTGGAAAATTTTCAACATACCTCTAGAGTCTAATCCAACTCCTCCAAACTTGAAGATGAACTATAGCCTCCTAGTTGAGATGTCAAATCCACCACAAACTACCCAAAACACTTGCCCAATAAGCTCCTCAATGCTACTCTTCAAGAATCAATGTTGCTCCAAAACCCAAATGCTCCCAAATGCTCCCAAATGATGAATGAGAGAGGTGTGAGGCACTTAGAGGGAGTGATAGGGTTATATAGGCTGTTGTTAGGGTTTAGAGGAGGTTAGGGTTATCACTTAGCAAAAAAATAGATGTATTTGAAGTCTGCGGGCCCGCTTAAGGAAGACCGAACCGAACCGACCGGTTTATGACAGAACCGATCAGTTCGGTACCAACCAGTCGGTTTGGTACCAAACCGATCAGCCTGATCAATTTTTTTCCCGGTTCAAACCGGCCATGCAGTTAACCAGTCAAACCGGTCGGTTCCGATTCCAGTTTGACGGTTTTTAAAACAAGGATTGGAACCACTATATGTAAAAACTCCAACAAAATGCTATAAGGTTGAGGGATGAGGGAGATTAAATGATTTGGTCCAAAAATAGTTCTTTAGGAAGATACAATGCACATTTAGGTTATAAGGCAATGTTTTTAAAGGAGGAACTAGGGGAAGAGGTGTGGTGATGGAAGCCCATCGGACAGATAAAGGCTACTTTAAAAACCATACCTTTTATGGTTATCCCTCTCTAACAAAGTTTGGACATGGGAAGTATATAAGAAAAGAGCATGGCACGTTCCATGAAGGTGCATACTGTGTAAAGAAGATGATGAAACTGTAGACCACCTATTGGTCGCTACATTGTCCATATACAAAAGAGGTGTGGAAGGAAGCATTGTTGTTGACTAAAGTTCTAGGTTCTTGGCAGTGTTATTAAAACCGGACCAGTCCGGCAAAACCGACCAGTTGAACCGGTTTGGAGGCAAAATCGGCTTGACTAGTGGCATAGATCCGTATGGCATCATACGGCACATCTATGCCCACAAATTTCAAATTAAAAAAAAAAAAAACAATTGTTAGATGGAGGGGGGCCTACCAACTAACCCTAGGGTTGCTAGTGCTCTGATCTACAAAAATTTGCAATTCGGATATTGAACCAGACATGCAGTGTTTCTGGGTGTGAACGCAATTGGAGCGTTTTTGAGCATATACACACCAAGAAGTGGAAATGTTTGGAGCAAAAACGGTTGAATGATATGGTTTATGTTCAGTACAACCTTAGGCTGAGGTGCAACCAGTTGCTAAACAGAACCTCTGAATCAAGCAACATAGTATTGGATGACTTTCATCCCTCATTAGAGTGGGTTGTGGAGAGTCATGCACCAACGTTTGACAACGAAGACCTTTCTTGGATGGACTTGGACCCACTTCCATAGCCAAAGGTACAAATACCTTAAGGGCAAGGGGAATCAAGCCAGAATCTCGATGTAGGGTCCTAGTCTATTCATATTGAGGATGAGGAGGATTCAAATTCCGATGAGGATTCTGATGATTAGTAATATACTAATATATAGTATCATACTATGCTTATTTTTTTACTCTAGAGGGCATTTTTGTTGATGTATTTTTGTTCATATATGTATTGCACTCGATGTTATTATGGTTATATGCACTCTTGCTATATAAATGAGAAACTTTGCATACTTGTGTATAAATGGTTTGGATTCAAATGGATGCACAAGAATATATCTTTTTTTTCAAAATTTGAATATTTTATGTAGTTTTTGGTCGACCGGTTTTTTTTTCCAACTTCACATTTTTTGGGTCGTCGACCTATTTGGTCCAGTTTTTGGTTCTTATAACATTGGTTCTTGGCAAGGAATTTCAGTGGTACATTGTTGGCAGAAATAGTTTTAGGACAACGCAGTTAGAGGTCATAGGGCATTACCCTATGCAGTCCCTTGGGCATTTTGGCTTGACAAGAATGAAATGTTGCTTCAAAGCAAGGACATTCCTCCCATTCAATTTATTCATCAAATTAGATTTGCATATGGATGGATATGGAAACCTAGGAAGGAACAACCCTCAAGGGTAATTGTAAATCCAAACCTTGACAAATCCTATGTATGGGGTTACTTTGATGGAGCTTGTCAAGGAGATCCTGGAAAATGTGGAGTAGGAGTTTTATTTATGAAGGAAGTTCTTTAAGTAGCATTAGGAGAAGGGACAAACAATTGGGAAGAGTTGAATTCTCTGTGGATGCTAATGAGGTTGGCCATTCAAAAAGAAGCTTTACAAATTCAGACTATAGGAGACTCTAAGTTGGTCACTGATTGGATAGATGTTGAATGTAATCTACAAAATTTAATTCTCTGTCCAATCTTTGAAAAAATCAAGGAATTAAAAGGAAGTTTTTCAAAATTTATTTTCAACATATATATAGAGAACTCACAGTGTCAATTGGATCTAGCCCGTGTGGTTGTGGGCTGGAGTGTTACCCTCCACACCTAGGTTCTATTCCTGTAAGTGACATATTGAGCTCACTGCGAGCATATTGTGGTAATGGCTTTAAGTCCCCATTGTTGACGACCTTGTGCCCTAAAGTATCTAGGGTTTACCCTGGGTACCATCCTCGAAATGAAGCGAAGTACCTGGGGTTTTTCCCTGGGTGTTGTATCCTGGAAAAAAAGAGAACTCACTGTCCAAGCTGATGAGCTTCTAAACAAGCTCTAACTCTGAATGCAGGTACAATCTATACAGAGGAAGTTGCAGGATCCCGGTATCTGGCAATATTCAGATCCCTATATGATTATTTCTCAGTACCAGCTACATCAAAAAGGCACAACCTCAGATGAATTCTATTGCTAAAATATCCAATGTTCCACCAAGTCTCCGGGACGGGGGGACGCAGGTGCGGGGAGACGCACAAGGGGGATGTGTGGAAGTACCCCCAAATTTTAGGGATTTTTGGGAAATGGGGGACGGGGGGACGTCACATATATAATATAAAAAATAAAATTTTAAAAATAAAAATAATAATGATAATATGATAAATCTCAACAATAACAATTCAATTCAATGTTCATCTCATGCAAATTCACTAGTAAATATTAAAATACTAAATACTACTAAATTAGTAAATTGAAAATTCAAATTTGTAAATGATATAAACTATTTTTTAAGTCTTATTAGGCAAAAAAAATTGGGGGGACATCCAGGAGTCCCCCTTTTGGGGGGGACGTCCAGAAGTGTCCAGGAGTCCCCCTTTTGGGGAGACTCGTCCCCCACCTTGGGGAGTCACGTTCCCCCGCATCTCCCCAAAAGGGGACATGGGGAAACGTCCCCCATGGAGTCCCCCCGTCCCGGGGACGTGGGAAACGTGGGGAACGCGACCCCCACCCTGGGGGACACGTCCCTGTGGAACACTGAAAATATCAGATGTTTTTACTGTTTTCCTGTTATATAGTTCCAGAACTCCAAAAGACCGATGTATTTGTTTGTCGTTTTGAGAGCCTATATGGCAGTTTTTATAAGTATGTATATCGGAACTATTGCTGAAGATAAACAGTTTTTTTATGCTTTTAGTTTTTGCTGCTCGTTTAGAGCAGCTTCAGAGTGCTTCAGTGCATGTTACAATGTATATGTTCATATCCTCATGAAATAGAAATATACGATTTTTTCCTGAACAAAAAAAGATACAGGTCCACAATAAAGTCAAATACCTTAACTGCCACATATGAATTTCTGACTAAAAAAGTTTGTGACCAACTAAACTAATTTGTGCTACAGGCCCATAACCAGTCAGAATCACAAATGCAGTCAACAGTTCTAATAATGTTTTGTCCAACCAAAAATTACTTTGTTTCTTGAAAATATTCTATGACATTAACTTTTAAAAGAATAAGAAATTGAAAAGTCCGATTATTCAGAGTTTGTATTTTACGTATGAAGTGTAGATATATGGATGCCTACCTTTTGTTTGCAATTGCATATTTGGGCCTTTTGTTCAATAAATATGAGAATACCTATCTCGAATGTGTAAATGCTTTTACTGAGGCTTTTATCAATAGTCAACCAATAGAAGCTTAAAGCCGATGAGGAAATTCAGCATGTGCAAAGAAACAACATATAGATGTATATAATTCCATGCAAATGCATCATATCTTACAAAATAAAAACATTGTGACATATGTCTATACAGGTTGTGACATATGTTACATTCTTTGGAATGTGACCACCTAGCCCGACTTAGTGGCCATGACATCTCCACCGATTATGAACAGCTCCCTTGCAAGAGGGCGCTGAGGGATATAACACTACCCCACTTTCACCAACCAGGTTGTCCTCCATTTGGAGCTTCATGATTATGTCTTGGACAGTTTAAGGACATTATATATATTGGGCTGTTTGTTTGCTGGTTTTCTGGTTGGATGAAAACCTTGGAACTCACTCGATACCCTATAAGTGCAATCCAGAATCAAATTCTTGAGGGTGCCCTATTGATATAATAATAAACCAGACTGAGGATTTGAATCTTTGACTTGATGCTTATTACACATCGCATCATGCGGAACTGCTAGTCTTTAAAATTGTCCCATGTAGATACTAGAAGCAGTATATCCCCAACACCAAGTTTGGCTCTGAAAAAAGAAAAGGCTTTCAAAGCTTTCATCTTCTTCAAACCCCTTCAGAAATTAAAGAAGACATAGAAAAAGGTGATTATAAAAGTTCAGAATCAGATATCAAAAACCTTGCCAAACGGGCAAAAGATACTGCTTGTATTGAGTATTAAAGATGGCCAAGAATAGGCTGACTGTGATGAAGATGGAGACAAAAACGAAGATTACCACAGAAACAGACCAAAACAGAGTGGAATGTTGATAATTAACTGATGTGTTCCCATGTCAAACACAAAGGACAACCACCAACTAGAAGAAATTAACGGTTATAACTTGCAAGGAAAAGTGATATTCACATCAAGTGTTTGCCCAGAGACTGTGTGCCATAACCCAGTGATGGATTATGAGGTCAGTCTCGTAAAGAGGCTGAGAGAAAACTAAGATTGTCCACTAAAAGATTGCATGGAGTCTTGTACATCGGTGGAGACAAGAATTCGAACTAAGGAGGGATAAGTACAATAGAGCTTACAACTCTTTATACCTCTGTTACAAAAATCAGGAAAAAATCGTCAAAATCGCAATTTCACCCATGAAACGATTTTTTCTTAAAAAATCGCAGAAAAAATGGGACGATTTTTGGCAATTTGTTTGGAAAAAACCGCAATTTTTGCTCAAAAAATCGGAAAAAATCGTGAGTCGATGGGAAAAAATCGCCTGCGCTAAAGTCCGCGGGTTTAAGTGGTCCATGAGGGGTTTTTTGCTTTTATTTTTACATTTAGCCAAAGAAGAGTTTGTCATTGGGATTTTGTGGATTCAAGGGTCAGATTTGTGGATTTGGCATCCATTTCACAGTTTTTGCATTTGGAGGTAAGTAAAAAATTTGCCCATTATTTCTCATTTTTCCACCATAGATTTTCAGAGGTTTTCAGTGGCAATGAGTTTTACATCTTCAAAATAGATTTTTGATGGATCAAAAACCATTTTTTCCACTATTATGTGATTTTCTTTCTTGCCATGTATGCCCAAAAACGTTTTTGGGATTTTCTTGCCCTAGGTCGATGTAAATTGGTTTAAAAAAATTTATGTCTATTTCGGCTTCAAAACCAAATTTGAATGCTACATACATAATTGATTTATCTCTGATTTTTAAATTTTCATTTTTTCATCAATAACACATGCTAAAAAATGATTTTTTTTTGCCCTAGGTTCATATTTTTCCATATTAAAGATGCCAAAGGCATTGGATCCATTCTAGGAGTATGGTGAGCCTACTACTCCAAGGAATCGACAACATCTCTCATGCAATCTATGTGGGGGAAAAATGAGCGGTGGGGTATACAGGCTAAAATACCACCTTGCAAAAATTCCAGGGAATGAGGTGGAGATTTGTCCCATTTCAAACGCAGAACTTGTTGTGAAGGCCAAAAAAGCACTTGAATACTATGCAGAAAACAAAAAGTACGCAGAAGCCAAGAAAAAAGAAATGGCTTCAAGATCCAAGTCAAGCACACACAATCTTGGGGCAGTGGGAGTGGAGTCTAGTGAGATCCACTCCTCACAGTCTGTAACGCCTACAGCAACATCACCATTTTTTATGCCAAGATCCACACCGGGTGCACAACCGTCTATCAAGTCCATGTTGAAAAAAAAGAGAAAGAAGAAGCGGACAAACTTGTGGGTATATTCCTTCTATGGAGTGATATTCCATTCAATTTTCCCAGGAACCCATTCTATGTGTCCATGTTTGAGGCTGTTAGTATTGTTGGCCCGGGGTATAAGCCCCCCACTTATGAGGAGTTGAGAGGGCCCATCCTTCAAAATGAAAAGGCCGATTGCACTAAAAGGTTGCAGGAGCTTCGAGATTCATGGCAGTTTACAGGATGCACGATGATGTCCGATGGTTGGACTGATGGGAAGGGTAGGACCCTTCTCAATTTCTTGGTTCATTGTCCCAGGGGGACAATGTTTTTGAAATCTGTGGATGCATCTGCACATGTCAAGGATGCGGCATTACTTTGTGACTTGTTGGATGGGTTCATCCAAGAGGTAGGTCCGCAGCATGTTGTCCAAGTCATAACAGACAATGTTGCAAATTATGTGGTTGCTAGTAGGATGCTTATGTCCAGGAATCCTACACTGTTTTGGACTCCTTGTGCCACTCATTGCCTTGACTTGATGTTAGAGGATATGGGAAAGATTGATTGGATCAAGGATGTCATTGATTCAGCGAGGAGCATCACAAAATTCATATACAATCATGCTTATGTACTTAGCTTGATGAGACAATTCAGAGGTGACAAAGAGTTTGTGCGTCCTGCCATCACACGCTTTGCCACTAGTTTTATTTCTCTTCAGTCTCTTTTGAATTCTAGGTGGGAATTGCAGGCAATGTTCCTTTCACCTGAGTGGCATGCTTTATCATTTAGCAGTAAACAAGAGGGGCAAGCCATTATGAGGCTAGTTGCATACTAGGAGAGCTTTTGGGATGTGGTGAATGAGGTGTGCACCATCAGTGAACCTTTGGTAAAGGTTCTTCACTTGGTCGACGGGGACAAGCCTGCAATGGGCTACCTATATGAGGCCATGGATAGGGCCAAAGAGTCCATTCGTGCTTATTATGTGGACAAGGGGGATCAAGGGCATGAGAGAAAAGAAATGATATGGATGGTGATTGATGACCGATGGAACAATACACTCCATCGCCCCATTCATGCTGCAGGGTTATACCTCAACCTTGCATTCTCTTACACCTATGGCTTCAGGTTTGATTCAGAGGTTATGTCTGGCTTCTTTAAGTGTGTCAAGAGGATAGTGCCAAGTGCAACTGACCGATTAGAGCTTTCCCAAGAGTTGGAACTCTATAAGAGGTCCATTGGCTTATTTGGGTTTGAGATGGCCATAAATGACAGGAAGAACATAATGCCAAGTAAGTTTCACCTTGTTTTAACTTTTAAGTTTCAAAATTCATTTTTCAAATTTCAATTTGTCTTCTCTTATGT
>JASDQU010946132.1:2947-20609 GCA_032191745.1 Picea mariana
TCACATCTGACAGTCGTATAGACCTTGAGATCCTCTGAAAGAATATCATCCGTTCATCGGGACTTATCATCACGAGAGTCCAAACTCTCGACCATGGGGCTCCCGAATTATTGATCCCCAGTTTCCTGATGTGGTTAATCTCTTGACATGTATCCTCCTTAAATCGGACGGTCCATGACTACTTCAGGGTTTCCACCATGGAAAGTCCCGATCTCTCGTCACCAGGGCTTTCGAATTCATGATTCTCATTTTCCCAAAATAGGTAATCTCGCGACACATGGCCTCCTTAAATTGGACGGTCCACGACTGCTTCGGGGTTTCCACCATGGAAAGTCCCGATCTCTCGTCATTAGGACTTTCAAATTCGTGATTCCTGATTTCCTGAAACAAGTAATCTCGCGACATGTGGCCTCCTTAAATCAGACGGTCCACGACTACTTCAGGGTTTCCACCATGTAAAGTCCCAATCTCTCGTCACCAGGACTTCTAAATTTGCGATTCTCGTTTTCCCGAAATGGGTAATATTGTGACACGTGGCCTCCTTAAATCGGACAGTCCACGACTGCTTTGGGGTTTCCACCATGGAAAATCTTGATCTCTCATCATCAGGACTTCTGAATTCTCGATTTCCATTTTCCCGAAATGGGTAATCTCGCGACACGTGGCCTCCTTAGATCAGATGGTCCAGATCTACTTCAGGGTTTTCGCCCCTATTCACTGGGGTTTGACCCTCGGTTATCTCCTGACAGATCCAACGACTGTTGGGTTTTCCAGTCGAGATCTGATGGCTCAGACAGGTTCCTAACTTGTGCATTCTCCCATGACTCGCTGGACGTGGAAAAATCAACGGTCCAGATGTTCTCCTGGACCTTGGGGATCTACGATCCCGATCTCTTCGCTACCCAAAAAGACACAGAAAGACAAAGTGGTAAGGCCTTAACATCCTACTTTCTCCTTCCAATCTAACAGTCATGGGTAACCATAGATTTCTCGATGGGATTTTGTCCGTCGATCAACACCTATTCCGGGTTAAGGCGCTTAACACTCCAATTTCTCCTTCTGATCTGACGGTCGTGAGAGACCACCGATCTCCCGATGGGATTTCGTCCGTCGATTCGATACTTATCAGGGATTTCTTAAGGCCTTGTGCCTTCACGTCCTTTCTCCAGGTTCTTGATGGGCGTTTGAGAAGGGTATCTCTATGGGGAAGTTTACCCAGGGTACTATCTGAGGCAGATAAGGTTATCACTCTCTCGAGAACTAGACGTGAAGTCTGAATTAGATCAGTACGCATATAAATAACAACTTATGAAATAAGAAGTCATACGTAGTATTTCCATTATAACATACAACTACCAGTACTGATCAAAATATCATACTGAAATTATTCACAATTTCACAGTTTATGAGCATAATTGTCAGAATACATATATTTCAAGAAGCCAAAGGAAAAACACTTATCAGAAAGTAACACCAGGAATTATGTAACTGATGAGAGGGGTGCTCGTTTCCACCCAACTGTAGGCTCAACGACTCCCAGCGAATTTACCACTAGCCACCCCCGAGCTGAGACCATGATGTTGTGTGACTGTGTCTCTGTTCTCTAGTGACCAGGAGTGATCCGTCAGGATTTTTCAAAATGACTTATGGTTGAGTTTTTATTTGCATGCATTAATTGACCATTTGGAAACTTAACGAAAGAACGAGAAAAGAAAATGAATTATACAGCCATTAACATATTTGCAGATCTGAAAAGTAATGAAAAACAACAAACCATAATGCACAAGTTTGATAACGGAGTTCGGCACAACTTTGCCTACGTCTCCGGGTCTTTTCTCTGTGAGGGAGGCTTCTTTATTTCTGTTCGAAAGCTTAATAGTACATATTTACAATGCCGAATGGCTTCTATACTGATCTGGTCATGTTCGCCTAGATCTCTAGAATCTTGCACAACTTACGGCACCTGAAACAGATGTCCCGAGCTCTCAGAAATCGTCCGACAGCATCTCCTCCTCAACAGCTTCCCTGCCTCAAACTGGCTTAGACCTGGCTTTGCCTCAGCATCTCTGCTCTCCAAAACCATCCAAAATCTTCCAAAAACTTACCCCTTGGCTTCAAAATGGCCTTGCTTAAATAGTGGGGGAGTTAGTTGTCCATCTCCAACTTCCTCCACGAATTTAGGCTCTAAAAATGCCCAATAACCCTTAAAAATGGATTAATTACATCAAAAATGGCTTTAATTAGTTAAAAAACCATAAAGTGGTTACAAAACCCACTTTTAAACTGTATTGTAGTTGAAAACGGGCTTAGCCCCCTCCATCCGGGCGCGCACCCCCTTAGCTGGTCATATGCAGCTCCATAAGACCGCGGGCTTAACATAACCCTACCCCAATCAATACGTAAAATGAACTCTTATATATTCTTTTACATACATTTCATAAGAAATAATGTTTGGCATAGTGGTTGGCGGACTTTATAAAGATGTAGCCAGTTGGGGAGGTCCGGGGTTCGAATCCCCTGGACTCCAAAATTTTTGACATAGCCCTCATTGGCTAAACCCAGGGTGCCACGTGGCAGCCCGTGATTGGGCCACGTGGCACCCAATCACTTGCCAACAAACTACCACGTGTCGACATTCGATTGGTGCATGTGCCTAAACCGTACTGCCATGTCACCTTTTCCGTACGCCACATCATATTCCACGTAATCCTGCCACGTCAGCTACTGACGTCACCCTGCCACGTGTCACCCTTTCAGTGGTGACACGTGTCACCTCGGGATGGGTCCAACTACATGCCAAAAATGCCAAATCAGCCTGACACATGTCACGCTCTGGAGCCACCACGTGTCACCTATATGGATGTGCCACGTGTCACATGTACGGACGTGCCACGTGTCACTGTACGGACTGCCCAGTCAGCATCTTTTTTTGCCTGTTTGACTTTTCGGTCAGAACGCGATATCTTCTCCATACGGACTCCATTTGACAAAGTAAATATACCACCAGAATCAGGAAGACGAGATGGACGCAATGGTGTTGGTTTTGTCGGATTCCGAGCACTTTCATTTTTGAGCATTTTCATGCCCTGACAGGCTTCTGAATCTGATTTCAGATCACACCTCCCAACAATAAGACCTTTTGGTCCCCAAAAGGTTACTGACCACTCGACAAGCTCGAGATAGGCCACCTGGCTTGCTCTTTGTCTCTGAAAGATGATTACATCAAGGAAAGCAAAATGCAATGAAGTTGAGACATCCACTTCTGGCAGAACCAAGTGACTGCTTTCCTTCCTTCACGATGTTCCTCTTGCTTCGCTGGTAATCCTTCCTCCTTCGTGGGTGCATGCAAAATCATTTTGCCCTTCTTCGGACGAAGCTCTGGATTAAGCTTCCAACAGCTAGCCTTTTGATGTCCACTCTTGTTGCAAAACGTACAACGAGTTTTCGGCATCCAGACCTGCTTAACCTTCTCCTTCTTCCGTTGTGTACTTGAGCCTTTACGTCGTTTTTCCTTCCTGGTCGACATAGGTTTCCTGTACAAAGTTTGTCTCTTCCAACACTTGGCAACACAATGCTTAGGTGAATGACAATAAGCACATGGATAAAGTTTCCACAAGTTCCGGTTTACTTTATTATTCTTGTTATAATCAAAAGGAGAATTAAAAAAAACATGACCATTATACCTTCCATGTTGATCTTCACTTTTCTTTGGAGACAACTTGCATTCACTACCATAGTCCTGAAGTGGTGCGCCATTTCCTTTTGTGAAGTGTTCCTGCAATGTCTTAAGTTGGCCATTTGAAGCATCACTTGCTTCCGAAGATTTGGAACCCATCTTGGAAGACTCTCCAAGGTCCCCTCCTTCATATCCCAATCCTAAGTATCAAGGCCTTTCCTCAACCTCAATAGGATTTACAATGCCTTGACCTCGACGTCCAAGGCCCTTTCCTTTTTCATAACCCATCTTGGTTAATATTCTCAAATCTACACCTTTTGTGTGTTTTTCGAATTCACCAAAACCAACTTGATGAGAATGAGGAAAATTTGCTGAGAAACCTTCATTGCATACCTCAGATATGTTGTCTGAAATAGATGTAGAAGACACTTCCTTCAATGCTTCTTTTCCTTTGTTGTTCTTTGAAGCTTTCACTTGAACCGTGTTCTTTCGTTCCAAGTAGTCTTCATACAACACCTTCACCATCTCGGCCATGGAAAAAACCGAATCTCTGAACTTCTTCTCGTCTTGAGAAAGTCNCCATGGAAAACACCGAATCTCTGAACTTCTTCTCGTCTTGAGAAAGTCCTCCTATAGATGCCATTTTCCTCCTTGAGATGTGCTCTTCCCTGGCTAACATGCAAAACTCAAATCCAAACGTCAACTAGCTCTGATACCACTTGATCCGTCAGGATTTTTCGAAATGACTTATGGTTGAGTTTTTATTTGCATGCATTAATTTACCATTGGGAAACTTAACGAAAGAGAGAAAAAAGAAAATGAATTATATAGCCATTAACATATTTGCAGATCTGAAAAGCAATGAAAAACAGCAAACCATAATGCACAAGTTTGATAACGGAGTTCGGCACAACTTTGCCTACGTCTCCGGGCCTTTTCTCTGTGAGGGAGGCTTCTTTATTTCTGTTCAAAAGCTTAATAGTACATATTTACAATGCCGAATGGCTTCTAGACCGATCTGGTCATGTTCGCCCAGATCTCTAGAATCTTGCACAACTTACGGCACCTGAAACGGATGTCCCGAGCTCTCAGAAATCGTCCGACAGCTTCTCCTCCTCAACAGCTTCCCTGCCTCAAACTGGCTTAGACCCGGCTTTGCCTCAGCATATCTGGTCTCCAAAACCGTCCAAAAGCTTCCAAAAGCTTACCCCTTGGCCTCAAAATGGCCTTGGTTAAATAGTGGGGGAGTTAGTTGTCCATCTCCAACTTCCTCCACGAATTTAGGCTCTAAAAATGCCCAATAACCCTTAAAAATGGATTAATTACATCAAAAATGGCTTTACTTAGTTAAAAAACCATAAAGTGGTTACAAAACCCACTTTTAAACTGTATTGTAGTTGAAAACGGGCTTAGCCCCCTCCATCCGAGCTAGCGCCCCCTTAGCTGGTCATATGCAGCTCCTTAAGACCGCGGGCTTAACATAACCCTGCCCCAATCAATACGTAAAATGAACTCTTATATATTCTTTTACATACATTTCATAAGAAATAATGTTTGGCATAGTGGTTGGCGGACTTTATAAAGACGTAGCTGGTTGGGGAGGTAATAGGTTTGAATCCCCTGGACTCCAAAATTTTTGACATAGCCCTCATTGGCTAAACCCAGGGTGCCACGTGGCAGCCCGTGATTGGGCCACGTGGCACCCAATCACTTGTCAACAAACTGCCATGTGTCGACATCCGATTGGTCCACGTGCCTGAATCGTACTGCCACGTCACCTTTTCCATACGCCACATCATCTGCCACATAATCCTGCCACGTCAGCTACTGACATCACCTTGCCACGTGTCACCCTTTCAGTGGTGACACATGTCACCTCGGGATGGGTCCAACTACGCGCCAAAAATGCCAAATCAGCCTGACACATGTCACGCTCTGGAGCCACCACGTGTCACCTATATGGACGTGCTACGTGTCACACGTACAGACATGCCACGTGTCACTGTACGGACTGCCCAGTCAGCATCTTTTTTTGCCTGTTTGACTTTTCGGTTAGAACGCGATATCTTCTCCATACGGACTCTGTTTGACAAAGTAAATATACAAACAGAATCAGGAAGACGAGACGGACGCAATGGTGTTGGTTTCGTTGGATTCCGAGCACTTTCATTTTTGAGCATTTTCATGCCCTGACAGGCTTCTGAATCCGATTTCAGATCAAGGAGCAAAGGTTACTCTCCTCCTCTTTGCTATCACTCACTCTGCATATCGCCAGAGTTCTCCCCTCATGTCTACCCCCAAATCTCTTCTTCCCCACACCTTATCCTCTTGCGAGGCTGCGTGTGGCATGATTTCCCTTGCGCTGGTCAGGTCTGACGGCTCTACGGATGGGTGGTTCACCTCCCCATCCCTCATTAATTCCTGAGGAGCCATCTACCTACCAGCCTGTGAGGCATTTAATTTGGGGCCAGCGAGCCGCTTTTGGTTCTCCAGGCCAGTGGAGTCCAAATACGGTATTGATTGTCGGTGGAAGTTAACGCCACCTTTCCAGGTGCCCTCCACCACCTTTCTGCAACCATCATGGTCTATTTTTTAGCATATCCCCTCTCAGCAGTCCTGCAATATAAATTCATAATATTATTCACATTCATCGACCTTTTCCACAAGGTCCATTCACATCACATATTCACATTTCTGAGTTTGCCACAGTTCTTGGCCAGTCCAGTTATTTTTACAAACTGGGGGAAACAGGGGGTTACACTCGCCACCTGTACTCCACTCAACCGCGCGACAGGGCCATTCCTATTGGCCATTTGCTAACCCTGTAGGGATTCGTCCCTATTGGCCAGTTACTAACCCTGCCGGGGTTCGGCGGTTGCAGAGTCGAACGATTCGACATCACTGTAGCGCCGAGGTGCGAAACACAAAGAGGCACCATGATTAATTGACCTGTGATCATGACCTGTGATCACATGGGAACAAAGAGAGAGAAAGAGCTAGCTTGCACTAGGCCTCCGTAGGTAATTCGAGGGCTCTGATCCTACATAAATCAACGAAAACTATGATTATGGTAGTGGATGTGTGACACTGAGTTGTTTCACTTCTTGTTGGGTCTCGATGAGACCAGATTGCAAGGTGTTGAAGAAAGCTTCCAAGTCTTGGCTACAGGTATGGGCCATGAGGATGAGGGAACTGAAAAGGGGCAGACGGGGTCAATTTTTTTTCCGAAAAATGATATGGATGAATGTGATAAGAGAGAAGAGATGAATCCAATGGAATAGGTCTCAAATAATGGTGAAAAAAATTCCATATATATATATATATATATTTACACCTGCGGAGTTATACTCCGGTCTGAAGAATATTGTAATGATGAAATGCCTAAATGCTTAACCAGGAAGAAATGTGTAGTGATTTGGAAACCCAAACACAGTTGAGCGGCAATAGATCTTGTCTGTTTTAATTTGTTTATGTTTATGTCCCTAAGGGTTAGGTATTTTAAGGGTTCTACAGACAAGGGTTTTCCCTGTGCTATAGCTCTCTGATATACGTGCTGGGTCCAACAATAGTACTCGGCCCAATATCTCAAGGCACTAACTAAGGAGGATAAACTGCACCCTTAGTTGTACTACCCGACTACCCAGGTACTAGAGAGTATCTTCCCGAGTGTTGTTCTCGGTAACACTATAGCAGTCAGGCGGTTGATTGGTTTATCTAAAGAGGGCTTAAGGTAATCTAGGTCAATCCGTACATAAGTTCTATGTGATGCACTACCACTTGAAGGGGTACCAATAGGGGTTACAAGGGTGGCCAACAAATGTGTGCTTAAGTACCACTTGTATTTCTTATGTGTATGAATCCCTCAACCATGGTTCTATGCGTGTAACGACAGATCTTTGTGGCTTAAAGACGTCGGAATACGTCTCTACCCTGAAAAAAAAATTAACCCACACTTTCTACCGAGGAAAGTGCTCTGATAACACTTGTAATATACCAGATATAAAAAGTATGCAGAACATAAATAAAATGATAGAAATGGAAGAATAAAAACAATATAACTAGAACAATCAACACAATAGCACTGAAATGATATAAGAACAACAACAGAAATAACACTTTGATTCTGAAAACAATGTTCACAGGCCTCTTCGAGGGGGCAACCTCGAGTTGAGCAGCGCTCTATTACAATATTATCCAAGCTAGGGTTCTCATACCCTCGACTCATATTTATACTAAATATGTCTATTAAAAGAAGCATATAGAGGAAGATCCTTATAGAAGCAGAAGCTTCTATTAGGTCTTCTTACATTCGCCTTTTTCTATTTTATTGAAAGGCCTTATTAATATTGACCTTTATTACATCCGAATATATTGTTCTACCTATGTGCAGGTTAGGACCCTAACAATTACAACATGTTTGAATCTTTGATCACTGAAGAGGAATGCTACAAGTGTAACAACTTTGGACACATGGCGAAAAATTGCAGAATGACATTCCCTCCTAGAGAACCACAATAGAACAACAACAATCAAAGACAAGAACCTTAGAAAAGGACATGGATAAGAAAGTAGAATCAATACAACAATGGAGAATCCACACTCGCTTTACAAGATAAAAAGAAGAAACGTGGTTGGTATGTTGACAATGGTTGTTCAAAACACATGACAAGTGATAGAGACAAGTTTCTGACATTAAGAAAGGAAAGAGATGGATCAGTCTCCTTCGAAAATGATGATTCAACTAAAATCATTGGAAAAGGCACAGTCAGAATTGGGAACAAGAATACAAAGGAAAAACCTTTTCTACTAGTAGAAGATATGAAACATAATCTTCTAAGTGTGATTCAAATGTGTGACCAAGGTCATAAACTTACTTTTGATTCACAAAACTGCAAGATAAGAAAAGAAGGTTCCGGAAAATTGATTGCTACAGCTGCAATAACTTCAAGAAACATATATGTGTTAAGTGAAATTGGAAATGAAAAGTGTTGTCTAGGAAAGGAATATGAAATTTGGCTATGGCACAAAAGAATGGGTCACATACATTTTGATAACCTTGTCAAAGTCATCAAAAGAGAGGCAGTCAGATAAATTCCCTAGATCACGAAACCAACCAACACTTTATGCAAGCATTGTCAACAAGGAAAGCAAACAAAGACTAGGTTCAAATCAAAGGAATATTCAATGACAAGACCACTAGAAATTGTGCATACTGATCTAGTTGGACCAACTACAACAAAGGGTTTAAAAGGTGAGAAATACTTTATGTTATTAGTTGATGATTATACAAGAATGAGAATAGTTTGGTTTCTCAAGAATAAGTCAGAAGCTTTTGAAAACTTCAAGATCTACAAGAAAATGGTTGAAAATGAAATGGATTCAAAAATCAAATGATTGAGATCTGATAATGGAGGAGAGTTCACTTCAAAGGAATTTATGGACTACTACAAAAGTCATGGAATAAAAAGGCAATTCTATGTTGTTAGGACACCTCAACAAAATGGAGTTGTTAAAAGAAAGAACAAGACAGTAATACTCAGAGTAATACTCAGAAACACATTGACAAAACTCCCTACGAGCTATGGAAAGGAATACCAGCAAATGTGAAGCACTTCAAAGTTTTTGGAAGCAAATGCTACATCAAAAGTGAAGATGGCAGAATGGGAAAGTTTGACTCTCGTGTGGAAAAAGGAGTAGTTGTTGGTTACTCAAGTACAAGGAAAGCATACAAGTGTTACAATTTGAGATTGAACAAATGTGTGGAAAGCATCAACGTAACAATTGATGAAACGGGTAGACAAGAATTAAAGGAAGAAGAAAGTGAATCAATGGAACAACTTTACAAAGAAGAAACAAAAGATGAAAAATAAGGGGAAGATGAAGAAAATCCGACAGAAGTAGAAGAGAAAGTTCAACAAGTGACTCCAAACACACCTAGCAGATGAGTACCGAAGAATCATCCTTCATATCAGATTATCGAAAACAAAGATGCAGGAGTTGAGAATAGAAGAAGAATGCATTCACCAGAACAAATACACCTAACACTCACATCTACGATTGAACCAACCTGTTTTTAAGAGGCCAGTAAGGATGAATTTTGGAATAAGGCCATGGATGAAGAATTGGATCAAATAGAGAAAAATGACACTTGGGAATTGGTTCCAAGACCAAAGGATAAGAATGTGATCGACACAAAGTGGGTATACAGAAATAAATTGAATGAAGATGGATAGGTTACAAGGAACAAAGCTAGATTGGTATGTAAAGGATATGCACAGGTTTAAGGAATCAACTTTGAAGAGACATTTTCCCCAGTTTCCAGAATGGAAGAAATCTTATTGTTTTTAGCTTATGCATGATCCAAAATCATTAAAGTGTATCAGATGGATGTAAAATCAACTTTTCTGAATGGGGAACTTGAAGAAGAAGTCTACATTGAACAACCAGAAGGATTTCAGTTGTCAGAGAACATTGATTATGCATGTAAATTAAAGAAGGCCTTGTATGGTCTAAAACAGGCTCCTACAGCATGGTACTATAGACTGGATAAATATCTACAATAGGCATGGTTCAGAAAAGGAAGTTCAGAAAACAACCTCTACATCAAGGTAAATCAAGATAGTATTTTATTAATTGAATTTTGTGTTGATGATATTATTTTTGGTAGTGATGATGACAGGTTAAGCCAAAATTTTGCAAAGGATATGTAGCATGAATTTGAAATGTCATTAATTGGAGAACTATCCTTCTTTCTGGGACTTCAGATACGTCAAAGAAACTAAGGAATTTTTATTTCTCAAACCATGTATATCGGAGAAATGCTAAAGAGGTTCGGAATGGAAGATTGCAAACTAGTTATCACTCCCATGAAAACTAGTTGCAAGTTGAGCAAAGACGATGACTCAAAGTCTATAGATCAGAGGAAATACAGGTCAATTATTGGTAGCCTACTATATGTGACAACATCCAAACCAAATGTATGCAAGAATTTGGATAGGTGGCATGATTTCAAGCAGCACCAAAGGAATCACATGTATTAGCAGTGAAGAGGATTTTCAGATATCTCAAAGGAACATAAGATTTTGGATTATGGTATCCAAAAGGAAAGGATCTATCACTTATTTCATACACAGATGTAGATTGGGCAGGTTGTATTAATGACCAACGAAGCACCAGTGGAGCATTGTTCTACTTGGGTGAGTGTTTAGTATCATGGCTAAGCAAGAAACAATCATCAGCATCTCTATCTATAGTCGAGGTAGAGTATATTCCAGCAACAACATGTTGTACACAGGTTCTTTCGATGAAACAAACTCTGAAAAATATATAGGTTGAGTATGATGAGCCCATTCCAATATATTGTAATAATACACACACCATCAATATCTCAAAGAACTTAGTGATGCACTCCAAGACGAAGCACATTCCWATCAAGTATCACTTTCTACGGGAACAGATTGCAGAAAATAACATCAGAGTTGAGTATGTGGGCACAAAAGAACAAGTGGCAGACATATTTACAAAACCACTTCCACGGGAAGCCTTTGAGTATCTTCGCTAGAGACTCAGAGTTATTTCTACTCCAAAATGAATGCTTTTGAATGCTTATCTTATATGTCTTATATGTACATGAGAAAGCACCATAAAGAGGACAGTTCAGTTAGGGGGAGCAACTCCGGATGGAAAGATACCTTTGCCATTGATGACAAAGGGGGGGATATTTATCATATGCAGAGGACAGAGGCATGATTATAGGGGGAGAAATGGTCACAGAGATGTAGAGGATAGAGGCATGGTTCCAAGGGGAGCATGAGTGATATGACTTCAGTATTGCATAACATGATTTTAGTATTGCATCAAAGTGTTTCCATCAATGCCAAAGGGGGAGATTTTTTATTAAGGTTGGTTGTCATTGATGTCAACCCTTGAAGAAATTCTGGTTGAAAATTCTCATAGCACAAAGGTTTGGGTAATGGACCCAAGTTTTTTTGATGTAAAGATGACTCATTATCGTCTTGTCATGGTTGATAAGAAGTATAAATGGATGAACTACAAAGTGGTACCCTTACTTTGAAATCCCTCACGGGAAGACGCTTTGCGGATTGAGTTATCCTAGAAGTATGGTTAGAGAACCTATGCTTAATTATAGAATAATGATATGAAGGTTAGTAATTTTTTTAGTGAAACTATCCTAGATGGATAGTTCTTATCATGCCATTTCCGGTGGTATGTGGAATGTCACATAACTCCTCACGGTTAAAGGGTTATGGCCATGTGAAGTTGGACACCCCTCACGAGTCATCTAGAAGCCCCTAAAAGTCAAAGTGTTTGCAAAAGAAATCATTTAAATAATAAAGTAAATGGATAACTCCCTAAAATAAGGAAAGTGGAATGCTACATGAAAGTATAAATAAGAGGCAAGGCTCTCTCATTTAATTACACTTGAATGTATTGAATATCTTTTGTTGTGTGAGGCTTATTGCAAGTACTCATTGATACATCTGAAGTTGTGAAAGTATGAGGTAGTATGAAGGGTTGACAACGAAATTCTCAGAATTACAACGAATACTAAAAAACCCTATTTTCTTAGGCATATATGAGCTGGTAGTGTATTAGGGTGCGTACATACTAAGGCATACATGGGCTGACAATGTATTAGGGTGCGTACTACGCGGGCTGGCAGTGTATTAGGGTGCGTACATGTTGGTAAATCCATGGAAACTTGAGAAGATAAATATGCATAGGTTCTAGATTCTGAGATCAAGCTCTCGGGAAGGTCTACAGTGCTCAGATACATCATATCTATCCATTGGTTCAAAAGGTATGTCTTATTTCTATGAATAGTTGGATTATGATGTATGCATGAGAAATGGTTATGGAGATTTGAGGATTCTCCCTAGAAAGATTAGTGGCTACATGGGATCTTTTGTATAAGTCAGATCTACAAAAATACAGTGTTGGTATATTTATCATTGATACTTCTTGTTGAGGCACATCTTGTATGTATTCACATATGGCTAAGGGTTTTTGTGGTACATGGTTGAGAAGTGGTTGATGTATTGAGAGGTTGAATATCAGAAAGGGTTTGATGACTAGATCATGGGAGGGTTATTATACTTTATCATGATTACACACACCTACATGGCACATGACTAGAGAGAGATATATATTCCTTGGGAAAAGGATATGTATGAGGATGCATGCACATTGTACAGTTACAGTCTGGATACAACGATAGGTTGCAGATCTATGTGAAAGAAGTTGCAGAGGATCAAAAAATTTTAGAAGAAAGAAAAACCTAGTTTTTAGAAGGCATACACAGGTTGCATAATAGTTTGGTCGCGTACATACGTGGGCTGCATAATAGATAGGGAACGTACATACGCGTGCTACAACACTACATGTCATGTACATGTTGTATTTTTGTTGATACATGTTCATTTTAGGTACATATTGATTACAGGGAAGTTGTTCAAGTTGGATGCAGGTCAGTGGTACAGTTTAATATAGTTGTACAGTGGCATATCTCACAATGATAGTGTGACAGTGGTTTCATCATTCTACTTCTACGTCAGGGCGGTTGGACAGGGCAAAGACAGGTGGTTGTATCCACCTTCCAGTTGTAGCTAGAAAACATAGGGGGTTGTAGCCTCCTTCTGGTTGTAGCCAGAGAATTGGGGAGTTGGAGCTTCCCTCAGGTTGTAGCCTGAGAAACTAGGGGGTTGGAGCCTCCTTCCTATTGCAGATAGAAAACAAAAGAAGTTGGTGCTTCCAATGAATGTAATTCTTCAAGCCATATAAGAAAAAATGTTTCGTGGTATTGTGTATGTGTATGATTGTTCATTTGTTCATTTCTTATTTACTCTGCAGTTATTGGATGATAATGCTACATTGATATTTTACTTGGATTATATGGTTAAAAAGGATTAAATTTATCTATTACTGATTCACCCCCCCTCTCAGTAATCCAACAATATGGAGTATTCTTCTTCCTTGCTATACCACACTTCTTACATAATTCTTCAAATTTATTCCCGCAGAACTCTCCACCATTATCTATCTGCAACACCTTAATTATTTTCTTTGTTTGATTCTAAACAAGAACCTTAAACTCTTTAAACTTGTCAAAGACTTTATATTTCTTCTTGAGGAAATATATCCAAGTATTCCTCGAGAAGTCATCTATAAATGAGACATAGTACATATATTTTTCCAATGATGGAACTGACATAGGTCCAAACACATCACTATGCACTAGCTGTAAAATTCCTTCTACCCTTGTTGCACCATAAGGGAATCTTACCCGATTATGCTTCCCATATACACAATGTTCATAAAAATCAAAATCTAGAGAGAATTTAGACATGCCTTCAACCACACCTTTTCCATGTCGTAGTCAAATACCCTTCTCTCTAATGTTCCCCAGTCTTTGGTGCCACAACATAACCTTTTCTCCAGAGACTGTAGGAGTTTTTTCTTCTTCTTCTCCAATATCAGGAACAATCAAAATATCACACCCATTACTAATAGTGCTTCATTGCAGCTTATACAAAGTTCCAATATGAACTCCCTTTAGCAACACCATTTCTCCTTGAACCATCCTGCAGGTTTCTTTTTAAAATATTGTTTTTACCCTGCATCGTCCATTTTGCTTACAGAAATTAAATTTTTGGCCAATCCTGGGATGTGCAGAACACCAAGCAGTGTTCTAATCCTTCCATCTATGGTCTCAACTTGAATTTTCCTAGTCCTATTATTTTGGTTTTCGAGTCATCACCTAGGAAAACATTACCTCCATTATACCTTCCATATTCACAGAACCACTCCCTATGGGGAGTCATATGAAAGGATGCACCTGATTCAACCAACCATGCCTCATGATCTACATGTGTGCTTGAATAATCCAAGTACACATATCCTCCTTCTTCCTTGGAGGTATTTTTTTTTGTAGAGGGAGCACCTTCAAATCCCTTCACTTTCTCAATGCTTTTGGATCTACATTGCTTCTTGAAGTGCCCTTCTTTTCCACATCTCCAACATACCTTTACAAACTTTCTGGGAGATTTAGATCTACCCTTAGACTTAGATCTCCCACTTGAAGACTTAGATCTATTTCTATCTTAGGAGTGTCCTCTTGCAAATAATGCATATTTCCTCTGTCTGTCCATGTTCTTCTGTCTCATCTCCTCCGACAACAAGGATGAGAACATTTCATCGAAACTCAAGTTAGTTGTATTACTACCTATCGCCACAACCAGAATATCCCACGAGTCTCGTAAAGAGAATAGTAAAATAATACACTTATATTCATATGGAATTTTAATCTCAATAGATAATAACTGACTTACCACAACATTGAATGTGTTTAGATGCTCTGTCATCGAGTCCCCATCTCTCATCCTCAGGTTATACAAATTCTTCCGTGGGAACAATTTATTTACCAGAGACTTAGGGTGATACAAGTTCCCTAACTTATTCCATAACTCCTTGGTCGTAGCTTCCCCTGACACATTTAGTAATACTGAATATGAGAGACACAATTGGATTGTGCTCTTCACCTTCCAATCTAAATTATTCCAGTCATCTGCTGACATTTCTGTAGGTGCATTACCTGGATCCACCACGATCAACTGATCTTTGTTTACCAACAAATATTCCATCTCGAGCTTCCATAACTCAAACCTTTTCCCATTAAATTTCTCGATCTCTATTTTCGAACTGCTCGTCATTTCTTTTCACTTGAAGAATAAATACTGTAGATCTCCCACTATAAAAAGGCTTATCACAGTCCTGAGCCAAATCCATGACCATAAAGGCATCCCCCTAAAGCCAATAATTTATCTGATATGAAATGTATATTTTAACCTTGTACAATAATTTACCAGAAACGGATTTTCAATAAAAGAACAGAAAAGATACAATGAAAAATACACACATTACACATATATTTTTACCTTGGAAACCCAAACCTAGAAAACCAACATATTCTATATTCATTCACATAATACATTTTTTACAATAAAATATACATATAGGATCCAACGACATCCAAAACCCTAATCCAATGACCTAGATTAGTCAACAACCAAAATTCCTTAACTGGAAATAGAAAACCATTGAGGAAAAATCATGTGCCGAAAAACCGCCCAAAAACAGACATGAAAACGAGTAAAAAATATTTGGGGGCACTTCCCCCAAACCCCCATGGAGGGGGCTCCCACCCCCTTACAAACCCCTCTGTGACCCCCTGGGAAGCGGGCGCTACACCCCCCTCTTACTCCCCTACACAGCCAACGCAATGTAGACATTGGTTCTAGTCATGCAAAGCATATAACACATATCCAAGAGTTCTTAGGCACCAAATTCTCAGCCACATATGAAGTGTTTAATAAGGGTGGAAAATATGGTTGAAGCAACTCCACATTAAATATTGGGTGCAAGCCAAGGAAAGTGGGAATAATCAACTCAAAATAATTCTCACCGCATCCTTTGTGATAGTGTAAGGCCCATATCAGAGTGGTATGAGATTCTTTTGGGAGCATGTTAGGAGATATTTCTACAAATTCAAACACACCTTATCACCAACCTAAAAATTATGTGGAACCTGATGTTAGTCATGTCGCTACTTGTACTTGGCATTGGATTTACACACTATCATAATTGGGCCATTTTGCGATGGTTGTTTCGATGCTATTGCGACGTTATTTTGTTGATATGGCAAAGAATCTCGAGTCTCTAAAATGTCGGTTTATGTGACGTGGAATTTTCAACGAACTTGATCAAATGTTGAAAAAGAGACAATATAGGCAAACAATTTGAAACCAATTTTTTGTCTAAATTGCGACAACAACTTTTAAAGCAAAAGCAATGCATCAATAGAAGTTGTCATCGCATATGCGACGACAACTTTTTGTTGTTTATATAGCTAAACTGTCGCATCAATAGAAGTTTTCGTCGCCTATTCGACAACAACTTTTTGTTGTTTATGTAGCTAAACCGACAGATCAATAGAAGTTGTCATCGCCTATTTGATGACAACTTTCTGTTGTTTATATAGCAAAATCGTTGCATCAATAGAAATTGTTGTCGCATGGGTGACGACAACTTTTCATTGTTTGTATAGCAAAACCATTGCACAAATAAAAGTTGTCGCCGGATATGCGAAGACCAAAATTTATTTAGAAAAAAAAATAAAAAATTATTTTGGGCATCAATTTTGATATTAATATTAATATTAAATCCCAAAGGGCATTGCATGAGCCCCGTATTGATTTCACAAAGCCTTGGGACTTCTTTGATGGAGCTTGTCAAGGCTCTCCAAAAATGTGTGGGGATGGAGTCATACTCTTTTTAGATCATTACCACTTCTTCTCCTTAAAATATGGAGGAGGACTGGGAGCAAATAACATGGTTGAATTCTACACCCTCTAGATGTTGATGAAAGTGGCACTTGAAAAAAATATTAGGTGTTTGCAAGTTCTTGGATATTTTAAGTTGTTGATGGATTCGGATAATGGAAAATTTAATATTACATATTTGGTCTTGGAGCCAATCATGGCACTATGCTTGGAGAAAAAATATATGTTCGAGGAGGCCTCATTTTTCCATATCTACATGGATTTTAATAAAAAATAGGATATGTTGTCAAAATAAGCCATCATGCTACAAGGCTCCTTGTGGAATGTGAATACAAGGACAATGCTCTACTAGAAGCTACTCAATTTTCTATGTTTTGATGTTTGGTTGATAGGTCTTGGGGTAGATATAGAATTATGTTTTCTTGGAGGTTAAAGATGATTCTAGTTATGTTAGGTTTTGTCTAGATTTATTTTGTATGGCTATGTAGGAATCATATATGGATCTCTTTTGGAAGATGAAATGTATATGTCTAGGTTAGTATCAGGGAAGATGAACTGAGCCAAAAGGCTAGCTTATGTGTATTTTTATTTCCTACTGAGATATCAAATACAATGAGTTTTTCTTTGG
>JASDQU010946133.1:0-15029 GCA_032191745.1 Picea mariana
AGGGTTTCAACATGATTTAGGGTTTTGGAAAGTTATAAAGGAAGGGTCAAGGACCTAATTCATCATTATGCAGATTATGACTTGTCATTGAGGAGAAGAGGTGCATCTCAGGAGAGATAGTTCAATGTATTCCAGGAGGAAGACACCAGTTGGTTGATTTCAGTGTTGAAAGACACACCCTAGTCACCGGGAAGATCATTCAGCTCTTCCATCATTCTTCATTGAATCGACAGTGCTTCCATATTCCAGGTATTATCTTTTAGTTGCTTATTTGTATTCCGACTAAGATCCTTTTGTCTTTTGATTTAGCCGAGTGTTGTTATTTTATTCAGCCACAATTGCTTATTTGTATTTCATCTAAGATCCTTTGTATGTTGATCTAGTTGAGTATTTTCAGTTTATTCGTCCATTTTGTAATCCACAGAGATATCATAATACAAACTTTGTAGTCCTTTGTTGCATTTATTATTTGTATGATCATTTATATGCTGTAAACGTTTGATCCTACACACACATTAGTAGCATTTCCTAGACTAGCCAAGTCAGGAACATTACAACAGAGACCCGAAATTTACCTCAAAGTTATGGAAGGGGTTATTCAAAGGGTTTAGAACAAATTTGAACTTCAACACAACCTATCATCGTGAGTCTGATGGGAAAAAAAAAAGGGTGAACCAAGTGATAGAAGACATGCGAAGGATGTATGTGATGGACAAACCGTATAAATGGGAAGAGTACCTACACTTAGTAGAATTTGCCTACAACAATGAGTATCAAGCATCACTGAAGATGAGCCTGTTTGAAGCACTTTATGGAAGAAAGTGCAACACACCAGTAAACTGGCAAAACCTAGATGATAGGGAAGTGGTTGGGCCAGAGTTGCTCAAGGAAATAGAAGAGAAAATGCTGAAGATTAAGCAGAATTTAAGGGCTGCCCAAGAGAAGCAGAAAATTTATGCTGATAAGAACAGAAACCACGGGGATTTTAAAGTGGGTGATCATGTTTTTTTGAAAGTGAAAGCCAACAAAAGTTCCATGAAGCTGGGAAATTGTTCCAAGTTGGCAGCCAGATATTGTGGGCCTTTTGAAATCCTAGAAAGGATTGGACCAATTGCATATATGCTTGCATTGCTTGCATCCATGACTGTACATAATGTGTTTCATGTTTCATTGCTTAAGAAATATATACATGATCCTAATCATGTGATTGATTGGAATGTGATTCAGGTGGAGCAAGAAGGCATCTTACAGGTGCATACGGTGCGCATATTGAACCGAAAGAGAAAACAACTCTGAAATCGATCCATAGGGCCTGTAAAGGTCCAGTGGACCTGGTACAATCCTGAGGATGTGACGTGGGAGCATGAGGATGCTATGTGGGAAGAATACCCGCATATTTTTGAAGATTTTGAAAATCTTGTTGATGTTGTGTAAATAAATTGCACTGAGGATGGTGAAAAAATAAGGGGAGGGGATTGTAATACCCTAGGCCAAGCCCTGTGAAATGTAATGATGTTTGTAGTCTGGTGAGCCAAGTGTTGATAAGCTGGTAGGCTTATGTGTTATTAGGCCAAAGAGCCTAGGCGTTAAAGGCCATAAGCCTAATTTTTGTATATGTAATTATGAAGATCATTAATAAAATTTATACATCATTATGTGTAGATCGACCACGAAGAAAGAGTGATGGGGGATGAAGCTCCACTAGAATGGGTAAGGGAGAGGGGGCTGAGAGGTTGGAGAGAGGGGCTAATCTTAGGGGCTTAAGTCCAAGAGAATAATAATTTAATTATTCCAAAAGTTGATTAGAAGGATATGCTTTTATCTTAAGTTCCTTTGGGAGGACGGGTGACTTCCAAATGGAAAGGAACGTGCTTCATGGATGACATGTGTCGGCTCAGGAACATGCAGCTTAAGCTAGAAAGTCATCCTATTGGGGGGTTCGCTTCCCATTCTCCCATCCTTCGCCTAACTCACGGGGGCTCCATCGTCGACCTTTGCATCTTTCTTGCATCTCTGAAACCAGTAACCCACAAAGCTGACCTGTGTTTTCCCGTGAAGCCCAACATATATGTACTTTCCAAAAACCATGTTATGCTTTACTAAATTGTGGTTGCTACCATTCCCTGAGTCATATTGAGCTTTTTTGTTGTCCTCACCTTGCTAGAAATTTAGTGGAAGTTGGTTGAAGAAATGGGTTGTCGAGCTTGTGGTTGAATAAGCGAGTTGTTAGGCCCATGGTTGAAGAGGCAGGTTATCAGGAATGTGAGCAGCTCTCTCCAGGTGAGAGAGTTCGTTGGGAAGTGATTTTAGCGTAGAGAGAGTCCAGCACCAGCTACAGATCTCTGAGAATTCATGATCTGGCCTGTTGCCAAGACCCTAAAAGGGGAAATGGAGCAACCGATGGAATGTGGAATAGTGAAGGTGCATATTCTTGGGGTGGAATAGGCATGTGGGGAATGAGAGTCTATGAGTAGTGGGCGTAATAAGGCTCATGGAGAGAGTCCTTCCAGTTGCAATGTGCAGTCTCTTGTAACCTCAGCCTAGTCTAGGATTCCCTTGCCCTGGGTGGAGCTTAGTCCCAACTCAGGGGTGACCCACTGCTAAGCGTGATGAGTAGTGTGGTCTAAGTTTGGGAGGTTCGTGGAAGTTCTACACACAGTTGGTGTAATTCAATTGAAATATAAGTACCTATCCCTATGTTCAAATACATGCTGTGTATATGTACATGTGTTATAAATCATGAATATTGCTTGTATATGCTATTATATTATGGGTTTTGTCTGTGATTACTGCATGTATGCTTTTATTATTATTTCCACATTAATCTATGTATGAATTACTGTCAATTCCAGCAAGAGTTTGTATGGTAGCAATAATCCTTTGTAATGTTTTTTAAATCCATTAGACATGCATGGTGTGTGTGTGTGTGTGTGTGTGTGTGTGTGTGTGTGTGTAAATTCCTATGTGGTGTTTCCCGGCCTATTGGTGGTTGGGGATGTTACAAGGAATGTCTTTTAGGAGTGTGCACGTTCCTAGAGTGCATGCGCACTCCTAAGAACGTGCATGTGTTCTTTTGAATTCAGATTGTTTTGGGTGGGATTGACAAGGTGTATGATTACTTGGTTGGCTCAGATTTAGGTTCAGGATGACAAACCTAGTGGTTCGGTCTGCAAATTGATAAAAACCTCCATTTTTGTGAATACCCCTCTATATCTCTCTCTTTGACGTTATTTTTCTACGGGCTAAACAATTTAGTTGTTGACGAAACTATTGACATAGATAGAGTCGGCTTTGAAGATTTCAAATATATAATTGTTTTTAAATTAGTATTTTTTATTATTTTTAATCTATTTTTGTCTTCACATATATCAAAATACTAGAACACGTACCTCTCTTATTTATTCTATAACTTTTTCTCTGCTTAACCATTTCTCAAATGATTTATATGCAGCACTAGAAGAGATCGATACCTACAATCTGGAAAAAAAATGATCATGTTAAGACCCTCTTAGCCTGCATGAACAAAAGACATTGTAATTTTCGGCATATGCTAACTTTGATAACTTTAAAAATATATAAAATTAATATCAAAAATTTCCAAAAAAATACATGGCACAAGAAAAATGCGTTCTCTACAAGTATACAAGTTTTTGGAATGAAATTCTATTGTTAAGGTACTCAACACTTGCATTCAAACAAAACATATACCTTATATTTTGTTGGAAAAATAAGATACCATTGTTAGAAAAAATCATATTTGACATAGTTATTCACAATGTCTATGAATAAAAATTGTATATTCGGAAAGCTAATTCAATTTCCTACGTTTCATCTTCTTACACCATATTCAAATTCATTGTAAAATTACCTTGAATAATCCCTCCAATTTAAGATATTGTTGTTTTTCTAGGTTTGCATTGCCACTAACACGTCATGAAAGACCATTATTAGTTTGCATATATCGACTGTTTATTTTAAAGTTGATTTTGATAGTACTTTTTTTGTTTTGAGGCCCATTTTTTACCTCAAAATTCCCCTTATGTTGACATAATCAAGTTAATGTCCCTAACACACAATCGGGTTAAGGATCGCCTTCTATCATGGTCAACCATAATTGACCATGATCAAGCATAATTAGCCATAGTAAAAAATGGTCAACCAAATTCAACCATGGTCACCCTTGTTCAATCTAGTCAACCATGGTCAAACATAGGTGAACATAGTCAACCAT
This sequence comes from Picea mariana, assembly GCA_032191745.1. NCBI lineage: Eukaryota > Viridiplantae > Streptophyta > Pinopsida > Pinales > Pinaceae > Picea > Picea mariana. The sequence continues at coordinate 4,232 of JASDQU010946133.1, forward strand.
TGTAAAAAATGGCAACCATGGTTAACAATAATAGTCAACCATGGTCAACCATAATCAACCATGACCAACTAAAGTAAAACAAACTCAATGTGACATAACCCTTAATAAATGTCACAGTGCAACATAACCATTGAGGAACATAACAATTCAACACAAGTCAACTAAGATGAATGTTGCAATGTGACATCACTGTCAAGGAATGTTGCAATCCAACATAACCCTTGAGGAATGTCACAATGTGGCATAATCCTCAATGAATGTCGCATTGGAACATAATCATTGAGAAACATAGCTAATCAACATTAGTCAACCAAGATGAATGTTGCAATAGATGATCATATTATAAAATTCTTACTATCACAATGTGACATAATATTAAAGTCACCCTCTTAATGTCGTAATGTGACATAACCCTTTATGAGCACTGTAATGCAACCATAAGAAATGTAGCAATTCAACATAAGTCAACCAAGATTAATACCGTAATGTGACATAACCATTGAGTAATGTTGAAATCCAACATAACCCTTGAGAAAAGTCGCAATGCAACATAACCCTTGATGAACATTGGAATGCGACATAACCATTGAGGAACACAGCAAGTTAACATAACTCAACCGAGATGAAGATTGCAATAGATATAACCATATTATAAATCTATTAGTGCCACAATTTGACACAATCAAGTTAAGGATGGCCTTCAAACAAGATTAACCATAGTTGATTAGGGTCAATCATAATCAAACATGATTAACCAAAGTCAACCATAATCAACCAAAGCCAATAATATCCAACCATTGTTGACCATAGTGAAACATGGTCAACCATAGTGTGCCATAGTCACCCTTGTTCAATTGCAATCAACTATGGTCAAACATGGTCAACCATAGTCAAACATGACAACCATGCTTAATGATGGTCAAACATAATCAACCATGGTTGAACCATTGTTAACTACATGGTGAACCATATTCATTGATGGTTAAACATTGTCAAACATAACCAACTATTGTCAGCCATAGTCAACCATAGTTAAACATGGTAAACCATGTCCAACAATAGTCAACCATGGTCAAACATGTCAACCATAATCAAATGGCCAACTAAAGTTAACCATAGTCAAACATGATCAAACATAGTAAAACATGTTATTAATATGACCCTATGCACTAAAATAATTATGTCAAAATTATTTTATTATTTAAAATTTTTATCTTTTGTATATTATATATAGTTATATACAATTAATTACATAGTCAACTATATTATATTGTTTTTATTATATTATTATTGAACATAATAATACTCTATATAATAAACCATATCAATATTATTTGCATTATTATTATAGTATAGTATAATTATATATCATATCCATCATAAATTAATCATCAATTAAAATATTTTTAATAATAATATACGATAAGTAATATTAATACATGACCTTATACAATAGTTAGTTAGTATCAACAACCACATTAAATGCTCGCTCTTGCTAGCTCCAGCCACAGTTATCCAAAATCTTGAGGCATTTCAAAGGCGTTTCTTGTGGGAAGGAGGCAGGCAGGAAAAGAAGAAGATGCACTTGGTTAGTTGGGAAAAAACCACCAAATCCTTCATGGAAGGAGGTCTTAATTTTAAAAATACAAGGACTCAAAATCTAGCGTTAGGGGCAAAGCTTCTCTGGAAAATGATCACCGGCAAAGCCACTTGGAGTAAGCGAGCTCTTTGGAGGAAATACTTTCGAGGGGCTCGGGACAGAAGTTTAGAACTCCCATGTAAGGAGGTGAAAAGCTCTCCCATCTTCGTGCTATGAAAAAAAGTGCTCCCTCTATTCACCCCCCATCTAACTTGGGTGCCGAGAAATGGAAGGAAAATAAGAATTTGGACAGACTCAATAATGGGTGATCCTCCGTTAGATTAACACCAGGACCTACAAGGACTCAAAATATGGATGGACAGCCAAAACATCTTAACACTCTCAGACATATCAGTTTGGGGAGATGAAAGACCTCACCCATGGCAAGGGTGGGCAGTCCCAAATAGACCAGATGTACTAGATAATCAATGGGCTGCTCTCAAGAAGTGTCTCCAGGGGAAATCCCCTTTAAAAAAAATAGGTAAGGATGACCGAGGATGGGGCAGGAATGCTAGGGCTTACACCACAGCAGATGGTTACAAACTCTTCAACTCAATTCCCACTGCAATGCCAAATCCAGCAAGATGGAAAGCAGTCTGGAAATATCGATCCCTCCCAAAAATTGACCATTTCAGCTGGAACTTGGCGCACAAGAGTATCCCAACGGGGGTGAATCTCCGAAGAAGGGGCTGGGAAGGACCCTTTCGGTGCCCTCTATGCCTCCAAGCAGAAGAAACAACTGACCACACCCTCCTAAATTGCAGCTATGCAAAAGAAGTCTGGATGAAGGTAATAGGCCCCCAATCAGCCACAAACCTCCCTCCTGATGTAATAAGTCTGCTACTCCAATGGGAGTCCCTGTTCCCATTTGTCGATAAGAAAAGAAACCATGCTAGCTGGATATGGGGATTACTTCCAAATTTTGTTCTATGGAATCTCTGGTTAGAGAGAAATCATAGAATTTTCAGAGATAGCCAACTAAGTGTAGACAGAATTGGCATTAAAATTCAAGCAATGTTGGGGGAATCTGCTGCTCACCTCTACCCCACAGTAAAGCTTCACAATTTGGACGAAGACCAGGAGAGTTGGATAGCCCAATTCAACATCCCAGGGTTAGGAAGCCAACAAGGAAGTCACCCAGTGCATGAAAGCTGGGAGATCAGGGAAAATGAAACGGAATTTGCCAAATGGAAAAGCAAAATTAAAACGCCCATCCTCTACTTTGATGGGGCCTCGAAAGGGAACCCAGGCCAAGCTGGGGGAGGGGGCATCATTGAAGATCCCAGACAAGACAAAGCAACGCATTATGCCATTGGACTCGGCATAGAGTCCAACAACCGAGCCGAAGCCTTGGCTCTCTGGCAAGGTTTAAAATTGGCAATCAACCTCAGAATACAGGACTTGGCAATAATAGGTGACTCCAGAATAATCATACAGGCTATTATCAAGCGATCCACAACTCAAAGCATCCAGCTCAACAACCTCCTTGATAAAATCCACCTCCTATTAAGGAATTTGAACACCTATCACTGCTATCACGTTTTAAGGGACTTAAATCGAAATGTTGATAAAGAAGCCAACAAAGGCGTTCTATTGGATGTTGGAGAGCTGTCAGTCAATGGCATCATTGAAAATGTGGAAATCCCATGACCCATCGTAGCTCACGGGCACTCTTCCAAAACTCAGTGCTGGAACAGATGCTGAAACACAGGGCTATAATAGAGCTAGAACACAGATGCTGAAACACAGATGTTGAAACACAGATGTTGGAACACAGGTGCTGGAACACAAATGCTGGAACACAGATGCTGGAATACAGATGCTGGAACACAGTTGCTGGAACACAGATGCTGAAACACAGTGTTGTAACAGAGCTGGAACACAGTGCTGAAACAGAGCTGGAACACAGATGCTGAAACACAGATGCTGGAACTCAGATGCTGGAACACAGATGCTGGAACACAGATGCTGAATCACAGTGCTGAAATAGAGCTGGATCTTATGCTGAAACACAGTGATGTAACATCTGAAACACAGTGTTGTTACATATGCTGAAACACAGTACTGGACCAGTTGTTGAAACACAGTGTTGTTACATAGGCTGAAACAGAGCGTTGGGGAACACAGTGCTGGAAATTATGCTGAAACGGCGATAGATCTTATGCTAAAACAGTGTTGCATAACATTTTGTATATTGATCTGTAGGCCCGAAGAAACTCGAGGCATTTTGTAACTGAATCTGTGGCTTTTCCACCCCTCTAATATAAACCATAACCGTTTTCGTCAAAAAAAAACAACCACATTAATAATATTAATATGTCTCATATATTAATGTGTCTCATATATTTAGCACATTATTAATGTTTTTCTATAGAATGTGCTAAATATATACCTATCAACATATACCAAATACATTAATATTTTGATAATATGTTGTTGTTAATGATAAAACAAGACATATAAAATATAGTTGTTGTTAATGATAAAACAAGACATATAAAATATAGAAGCATTGAGACACTAACTCTTATTGTAGGTAGGGACCATAGAACATTTTTAAGTGGCTCGTGTACATCATATAACTCATGCATAAACACATCATGTTGCACTGAGAAGATGTTGAGTTACAATGAAAGTATGTCACATTATCTACCTATCATTACCACACCAACAACATTCTTCATTACAATATTTTCCTTATTTTTTGGGTGAGCTTGCAAGACTCTATTAGTTTCTTTCTCGCTTTTTGTATCGATCTCATTGATCATCCAAAGCTCACCTTCACCAGATTGTTATTTCTATTTGCATACTAGCCTCATTCCCACAATGTTCTCCTCCTAATACCATGGGTGCTTCCTCCTTTTCCCCTTGCACCTCCACAACAACCTCATTCCCATAACATTCTCCTCCTAATACCATTGGCGCTTCCTCCTCTTCCCCCTCACTTTTTGCAATTCCTCCTCTTCCCCCTCACTTTTTGCATTGATCTCATTGATCATCCAAAGCTCACCTTTACTAAATTGCTATTTCTATTTGCATACTAGCCTCATTCCCACAACGTTCTCCTCCTAATACCATGAGCGCTTCCTCCTCTTCCCGTTGCACCTCCACAACAACCTCATTCCCATAACGTTCTCCTCATAATACCATTTGTGCTTCCTCCTCTTCTCCTTGCACCTCCACAACTGAACAATTTTTTTTTTTAATATATATTAGTTATAAAATATTAATGATTAAATTTAAAGATTTATGTTTAATTTCAATTTGAAAGTATTTATTCATTCAACTACTATTTTATGAAAAAAAAAAAGATGATGTATTTCAATTGATAATAATAAATTAAGTACATTTAAAAAAGAAATGTTAAAAAAAATATTATCTTTCCAATTATACCAATTTCTTATAATGTTAAATAAAAAAATTATAATTTTTGAAGGATGTATGTTCAATCAAATTTCTCATTAATGAAAAGTGGCATACTAGATGTATTTCAATGATGATAGTAAACTCAATACACTTCAAAGTATGAGTTACAACAAAACTTTTAAGCAACAAAACATGGTAATAATATTATGATTAATATTATTATTATTATATTAAAATATAAATATAAAGTTCATTTAAAATTACATTAAATTTAAAGATCACTTAAAATTAAGATAAAAAAAAAAATTTAATTAGTATAAATGAATTAAAAAATGATATTTTTTATAATAAGAATAAAGAATATTACATAATGATAAGTACTATCAAATCAATGAATGAAACAATAAAGACACAAATGAATTAAAATAATGATATTTTTTACATTAAAAAAATGGATTAAAATAATAACACATTAAATGACTTATTACTCAGTGACATTTAATAGGATATTTTTAATTCTTTTATTTTTAAATTAAATATTTGATGTCACAATACCTACTAAGGAGCTTCGAGGTGTATTGTAAGGTTTATGACGGGGTGCAAACATTAATATGGGTACACTTTTTAGGAGGCGACATGCTTTTTCTTTTTATTGGAGGAGATGTCTTAGTGGAGAGTTTGGTCTCTGCGATTTTTCACTCTTTGGTCAATGCGATTTTCCGCTCTATGTTTTTTAATTCTTATTTTAGAGATCTTAAAAATTTCAACTTCAACTTAGAGTTTGATTATAGTTTTTAAATAAAAATATTTTTTTAAATAAAAATGATTTCAAAATTTTTAATTTAATTTTTTTTTTAATTTAATAAAAATTTAAATGTAGAATTTGATTATAAAATTTGAATATAGTTTTTAAATAAAAATATTTTTTTAAATAACAATAATTTTAAAAATTTTAAGTGTTTTTTTTTTTTTTAAATTTTAATTAAGAATTTTTAAAACTCTATTTTGAGATTCCATTCATAAAATCTTAGTTGAAAGTCAAAATAAAATTTCACCATATTAAATATCTAAATTTAAAGTTATTGGTCAAACATAAAAAGTGAAATTCATAAACTTGGATGTGGAAGTTCAATAGAGGTGGACCATTGCCATATTTGAAGATCCTATGACCTGCTATCAATCTCTTTTAAATCTAATTTGTAACAATATAAAAATATCACATTTTCTTTCATAATTGTTTTTGGTCAGTTGTTTCTACATTTATGGAATACAAATTTTATTATTAATAAAAAAAATTGAATATCATTAAAATAACAAAGAAAAAAATACATTTATTTAACAATTTTAACAAATTTCTTTTTTTTGGAAATACAAATTCAATAAATTGATTTCTTCTGAACATAAATTTAACCAATTGTATTTTTTAAACTTTATTTTTTAATTTCAATTTTAATGTTAGCATTAAATAGCTTTTATTTTTAATGACTTATTTACTATTTTAATCATTTTTCTAGGTTGCTTGGTGATGTTTGTATGAAGTAGAAAATTGAATGATATAATTTTAAGGTTTTCCTAAAATTAATATGTGTTTTTAGATTTAACTAATAAAGTTTGCCAAGATGTACATACCCTTGATAAAGTTTACGAAAGTGTACATACTCCTCTAAAACACTAAAAAATTAGATTAATAATAATAATCTAATTTTAAGTTTTTCCCTAAAATTAATATGTGTTTTTAGATTTAATTCTTAAAGTTTATCAAAATGTAAATACTTTACCTCTTTAAATTTGAATTTGAGTCTTTAATATTTAAAGAGAAAATACACATTCTTAATCAATAAACCAACTAAATATCCTTACCTAAAATGAAGGGAAAATACACATTCTTAATCATTAAACCAACTAAATATCCTTACCTAAAATGTTAACGCATACAAAGAAACAATATTTTTTTATTATAAGTTTATAATATTTTTTATTAAATTATAAATATAAAGTAAAAATTATAATATTTTTTATTAAATTAAAAATATAAAGTAAAAATTATAATATTTTTTATTAAATTAAAAGTATGAATGTAAAACAAGTTTCTACATTTTTGTGCAAAATAAAATTCCCAAATGACATATGACTTTCAAATTCTTGAAATTGGGGTAGCCGTCAATTTTATATTTAGCATCCTAAAATCCATGCAGTTTGAAGCGTAAAGTGTCTTTGGCGCCAAATTGACAACCGCGGTCCGCACCCTTCAAACGGTGCTCGAGCAATCATTCTCAAATTTAGACTTAGTGTTAAGTTGTGAATTCTTAACCTCCGGAAACATGTCAATATCATGACTAAGAGTCCGGTAACAATTTAGGTCCGTGGAATTCGAATGGTTCAACAACCCCGAGTACCTTTTTCTAATATATGCGAAACTTTTCTTTAAGTTTGAAGATGTTTTTAGATCAGCCTATAGACACATTATATTGTAATTGTTTTTAAGTTATATTAGTTTAACTTTTTATTAGTTTGTAAATTGTAAAAAGACTTTATAAAGTTTGTAAATTATATACGTTTATATACGTGTAAATCATCATGAAAGGGTTTTGAAGACACTGGAGCAAAGTTTGAAAGGGGGAGGCGGGAAAGCTTGAAGGCTCAACAATGGCGAGCTATCATCTACCAGGGCCAACGGAAATCACATTGTGGCGAAGTTTAAAGTTGCCAATGGAAATCACATCGTGGCGAAGTTTAAAGTTACTTCTAGAAGCTCACTGTGTTTTTGGGTGCACAAAGCTCATTTTTAGTGCATTTATCGTGTTTTAGTATCTTCTAGCTTGGTGCTTGCCACCCTCGATGTTCGAGTTTTCTAGTTATATTTCGAGTGATATTGTTTTCCTTTGTTACCCTTTAGTTTTTAGTTTTTCACTTCTCTAGGGTTATTACCTTTACATTGCCAATTTGGGAAACTGAACCACCTACTCTGTCGTTTTGGAGCTCGTATCCTTTTAGTATCACGGGGCTTGTCTTATTAATCACCTTGATTTTTTTCTACTTCTTTATGGATTAATGGACCATTATTAATTTGGCTTTAGTGCCAAATAGGTGTTGTAAGAATGGGTTCTCCACCTATTACAGACTTAATTGAAGATGTCAGGGTTTTAATGAGCCCAGAAGACGAGTTAAGCTGGAAACAGGAAGGTCTATTCTTAAAGGTTGATTCATTGAGTGGGTCATCGGGCACATTTAATCTTTACTCACGTCTCTAAACCATACTACCAAATTTGACGTCCCTCCTCGGAAACTTGTTGTAGTGTCCCCAAGGCTGAGCCCCGTTACAGATCATGATAAATGCAATGAACTGTAAATGTGTTCTATAGGCTAGTGAGCCAAGTTTTGCATAAGCTGTAGGCTTATGTGTTTTGATAGGCCAAGGAGCGTAAGTGTTGAAGGCTAGGAGCTTGTTGATGTACTTGTATGTATGCAGATCAATTAATAAAATATAAACACCGCCAGTGTAGACCGACCACGATGAATGAGTGATGGGGGACTGAGCGTCCATAGAGTGGGCAAGGAATTAGGGGCTGAGTGTTGAACCTAGGGGCTAAGCCTAGGGGGCTTAGGCCTGGAATAATATTTTAATATTATTTCCAAAAGGAGCCATGTGCATATTATTTTATCCTAAGTCCTTTGGAAGGACACGTGATTTCCCAAAGTGGTGGGAGGAAGGCGTACGGATGGAACGCATGCAGTTTCCAGGGTGACAAGTGTCAACCCTGGTGCATGCAAATAAAACCAATGCAGTAAGCCGTGAGGGGGTTCTGATCCATTCGATCCGACTGTTCTGGGGAGAGCCGTGGAAGCCATCTGCCAGAATACCCTGGTTTGACTCTGAAAGTCGTAAAGCCTGTGGTTGTCCGAAGAAACCGTGTACACCCTGTCCAGAGCTGGGGAGTCTGTGCGTGTCTCCGGGAAAACCCGTGTGCGCATTCCCTGAACGAGAAGCCTATGTTGAATTGAGTGGAAGTATCTTTGTTATTCGGGGAAGCTGAGCTAGCCTATGTGTGAAGTCCTTGTTCTGAATCATCCCGTGAGATTATCATGTGACCGCTGAACCGTTTTGGGAAGCATTTGTCTGTGTTTCCCGTGGATTGTTGTGACCACGCAGTACTGGACTGTGTGAGGCTTGTTGGCCTGTGGGCGACTCCTTCAGGTGAGAGAGTGCGCAGAGGGAGAAGAGAACTCCTGGAAGGAACCCTGTAGCTGCCATAGAGCCCGGAGAAATCCGGTCCGGTCTGTTCCTGTAACCCAAGGTAAGGGAGATTGGCAGCCGAAGGACTGTCTAGGTGACAGAGAAGGTGCACTCTCCTGGGGTGGAACAGGCATGTGGGGAATGAGGGTCTGTGGGAAGTGAGCGAGGGAGATTCCTGGGAGAGCTTTCTTCCTAGTGGTTGTGTATGTGCTATCTTCCCTGTAACCTCAGCCTAGCCTAGGATTCCTTGCCTTGGGGTGGAGCTCGGTCCCAGCTCGGGGGTGACCCACTGTTGAGCTGATGAACAGTGTGGTCTAAGGCTGGGAGGTTCGTGGAAGGCTTGCATTTGGTTGGTGGATTTTCACCATTGATAAAGATAAGTATCTGACTATGTTCTTTCACATTTTGGCATGACTGTGTTGTATATATTATCATGCTTTTCTGCTGTGTAAATGAGTGACTGTTTAATGCTATGGCTTGTTTAATTGTAAGCAGTAACTTATATATTTTACTCTGAGAATTAAGTGTGTTGATTGTTTAAATGCATGTGCTTATAATGTCTGTACGAATTATGTATAAAATTCATGTATAGAATGGTAACTGAGAGGTTTGAAAACCTCAGTAGTGTAAAAGGGTACACTACAAAGTGGTATCAGAGCCAAGGTTTCGACACTGAGCCTAGATGGGCCAGTGGAGCAGTCTTTGGACTGAGAATGCGAGGGGAAATTGAGTCGGGAGGACCAATTTCGGACCCTGGTTTGCTCCGAAGCATCAAGGAGACACTTGATGAGTTTTATTAAAAACTCAGGAAGTTCAGCGGTGCAGTGAAACTGCAGCCGACGTGGTCTACAGCCATGGGAGACAGTTCTCTACACCAATGGTGTTAGAATCGTAGGATCTATTCGGGAGGGAAGGCGAACCCTCATGACCATCGGATCTGGAAAAATGTACGTAGGAATTAAAATTCCTTTTGAAGTACATAGGAAATGTGGAAATCGCGATATGCGAAATTTCGAGTTGGTTAGGAACCGTCTGAACCGTCAGATCTCGGCTGGAAAACCCGTCAGCCGTAGGATCTGTCGGGAGATGCCTGAAGGTTAAACCTCATAAACTAGGGGTGAAAGTTTCGAAATAGATCTAAACCCTCTGAAAGACGGAGGACACGTGTCACGAGATCGCCCATATCGGGGATTCGGACATCGGGGGTCAGAAGGAGAAATCTTTCGACTTCGCGAGGAGCGAAGTCGCGAGAGAATCGCAGTCGTCCATTTGAGGCGGACAGGTGGCACATCGCATCTCAGGAGCTCGTAAGTAGAAGAGCCGAGAATTTGGTTTCAAGAGGCGTGAGGAAACGAAACGGTGAAGTGGCGAGAGGACTAGGAACCGTCCATCTGAGGAAGACAGGTGGCAGAGATCGAGAGATCTCGCAAACTTGGAAGTTCGCAGAGTGAGCGCCCAAGTATAGGGTACTCTAAGTTCCAAAGACGCGAGGTCGTGAGTAACAAAGGCACGATAAAATCGTATCGGAGATTCGGCACATCGGCGGTTGGAAGCCCAAA
>JASDQU010946133.1:41840-53200 GCA_032191745.1 Picea mariana
CAAAAAATCCATTTATGTAGATGGGATCTACTCTCTAGACCCAAAAAATCCAAGGGTTGGGGGATCAAAAATTTGACTTTATTCAATACGACAGTCAACGCAAATTCATTATGGAGGGTCTTGACTCTACATGGGATATGGCACAAACTCATAAGAGATAAGTACTTGAAAAAATCTACGGTTATTGAATGGATAAGGTTGAATAACCATAAAGTGAATGCAGCATCGAGGATGTGGAATAGCATGGTACATTCAGTACATGTAATCCTTCACTCGCTGAGTTGGACACCAGGGAAAGGATGTAACATATATCCTGGTAGAGATCAAATTATTGGCCTAGAACAAAAGGCCATCCTATCAGATCAGATGAATACAGTCCTCACTTATAAAGGGATTGTCTCCCTGGATATGGCATCAGAGTTTCAAGACCCGATTACATATTTTGAAAAGTGGATTAACGCAAAGGATCTCGGGATCTTTGGTAATTTAGAAACTGAATGGGAACAATACTGTAGAGATTTAAATGAGGTAGGAATTTCACTATGTGAGAAAGAGGACACTCTTATATGGACAGGAGGGGATTCCTCGGGTAGAATGACAGTTAAAAATATGTATGCAACGCTTATTTCAACCTATGAGTGGCCACAGACGAAGGGATATAAATATAAGTTATGGAAATGGGAAATCCAATTGAAAAAAAAAAACTTTTTATATGGTTGGCTGATGAAAACAAAATACTAACGTGGCAAGTATTGCAAGGTAAAGGTTGGCAGGGCCCTGGGCAGTGTCCTTTATGTAAGTCTGAAATTGAAAACGTTGATAATCTCTTTGTCCATTGTTTATTTATCCAGACTGTCTGGGAAAGTTTAGCTATTCGTCTCAACAAACATTTTCGATGGAATGGATGGACATTATGTCATTGCTTTGAGGCCTGGATGAGAGATAAAGACTGTTCAATTTTACTGGCAGCCCATCTTTGCTGTAACATATGGCACGAAGGGAATCTAGTAATTTTCGAAGATAAAACTCCTAACTGGAAGGCTGTCTTTATTAAAACTCTAAGGAATTTCTACCCTGGTAACAACCCAAAATTAAAAGTTGTTATAAAAAGGAGCCCGGTGATACAGGTTACTGATCATTTAATTGCCGTCTTCGATGGGGCATCTATTTTAAAAGAATTGAACTGTGGGGTTGGGGGAGTCTTCAAGTTTTCTAAACAAAAAGTTTGTAGATGGCACATAAATGGAGAAAGTGGCACTAATTCAAAAGATGAATTGTTGGGGGCCTGGGTGACTTTAATCTTGGCAAAAATGTGGAATATTACGAAGCTAAAAATCTTTGGAGACTCGAAGGGTATTATTGACTAGCTCAACAACATTTGTACTTTACAGGCCAACAATTTAGAAGGCTGGAAACACAGAACAAAGGAATTATCTTCACAGTTTCAAGAAGTCAGCTATATTCATATATTCAAGGAGTTCAACAAAAAAGCATATCTCCTCTCCAAACAAGCCTTGCTCGGGCCTTGCTCGGGCCAACAGGGAGACCGACTTATTACTTTTTGGTCAATGGGAAGGTAGAACCACCGAATAATTTGAATCTCTTTTAATGGCAGTTTCCCAATGGTAGGCCTCAGTGCACTGGATTTAGGAATGTTTTTGTATATGGCTTGATGAAAAACAGAACTTTAATTTTTCTTTTGAAGAATGTGAATTCTTGTGTGATGCAAGATCCTTTTTTGTGAGGGTTAGTAATCATCTTTGACTGGCTTTCAGTAGGGTCAATGAGCATAGAAAGTTTTTTGGAAAAGAACAGTTAATACTATCCATAGTAGTGACTGGTTATGTATTGTACTGAACTTGTGGTAACTTGTGAAAGACCTTTGACCTGGCATTGTTGATGTAAAGGAAATTATAATCTTAATATAATTTCTAGGAAATTTTCTTTAGAATTTTTTTTTTCTCATGAATTAACAATTTGATTTTAACTTTTTCTTGTATACATAATTTAAACCCAAGAAAAAAAAAATCAATATCTATCTTTGTTTTAAGTCCAAACCAAACCTTTGACAATGTAATATCATTATTTATTTGTATTCTACTTCAACACTTACATCATTATTCTTTTTATTTTTTTTTACTTTGCTTTTCTTTTTCTTTTTAAAATAAATATATTTGCCTCTTTTTTTAAGGTAAATGTATAAGTTCTTGAATATACAAGAAAGATTTACAATCTTTTTAAAAATAAAGTAAGTAAATTTTTAAAAAATACAATATTTTTATTGAGTGAACTAACTTCAAATAAGATCATATTAATTAATATTAATATAAAAACCTCAAACTTATTACTTGAAAATTTCAATCATCATCCTTAATTTATTGAATGAACCGACTTCAAATAAAATCATATTGATTAATATTAATATAAAAACTTCCCTCTTATTACTTGAAAGTTCCAATCATCATCCTTAATTAAAATGTAATGCCATTAATTAAAAGATATGCTCGTTGAGTAAATCATAACATACCATCTCAAGATAAATGGCCATGAGGGCCCTCCTTTCTTTCTATGGCAGCAGACTTTCTTGTAATGAAAATTGGAATTCTCACTGATCTCAAGTCACTACTTCTCTTCCGAAAAATATCCTCTAGGCATTCCTCACTCTCAATCTCTATGAAGTTTTTTCTCACATGAATTTTCATCTTCAATTTCTTCCATATTTAACTCTTTAGCTTTGCTGGTTGAAAAACTATAAAAACAAAAATTATTTACATTTCTCCATAACTGATTGTAACCTCATTTTCAGAACACAAATTATATATATAATTCAGAAATTTTCCAGTTGATAAAAAAAAAAGTTTATTACATGTAATATGTTGTTACATAATTATTTGGACAGTAAATTTAATGGCAATTCCCCGTCACAATTATAGGAAGCAGATTCTTTGAATTTCAAGAAAAGTTCTAAATAAACAAGAGGCAAAGTATTTAGAAATAGAAAGTTACATGAAATTACACAAACATCGTGTGAAATGAAATTAATAGAAGAGGACGACAGGTTGTGAAATGAAATGAAGAGATCATCAAAACTGAAATCAGCATAGATTCTTAGCTTTACACCGCCTCCGCGGGCTGAAATGAACAGATATTCTTATCGCTTCATTACCTTCAACCAGTCGCTCATAGCCAAGAAAGTGACTGATAGCCAAGAAAGTGTCATGTCCTTCCACTCGCTGATATCCAAGTAACTGTAATACAAATTGGTACCCAAGTAATTGTCAATTCTAACGATCATGGGTAGTGTGCTCTCTTCATCCTGTCTGTTCGATGGTGGAGTATGAAATGGAGCTACACTACCAATAATTGGCAATGCGTCTGGCTCATAATTTTCTTCATTTTCGTTTGCATAACAGTAAAAACTTAAATTTTGTTCACCCCCCTGATCTTTACCTGGGCCTTCCTTCAGTGGCATCTGTACACCTAGCTGCTTCAGTTCTTCCCAAGCTACCTGCAGTTTGGGACAGCCAGAGGACTCAAACTCCAGCCACCTCAAATATTCAATACCTGCCAATTCTTCCATGTGATCGCAGTCCTTAACATCTAATAGCCGAAGCTTCGCCAGCTGCGCCAACCCTCGTATGCTCTTGAGCTTCTTACATTCAAATGCGCGCAGCTCCTCTAAAGATGTTAACGACTCGAGACTTGGCAGCTCCTCTACTCGGCCGCAACCACTTATGTCCAGTTGCCGAAGCTTTCCAAGACCACAAAGCTCTCTTATTTCTGTCAATGCACCACAGTACCGCATCTCTAGCATTATTAGCGATGTTGGCAATGCTCCAACCTCCTCCAAATCATTACACTGGTTGATCTTGAGATGTTCAAGGTTGGGACAAATACCTTCAAGAAAGACTAGCTCTGATATCCTCGTCTCGTGCAGCTCTAAGTATTTGAGCCCAACCATGATAGTCTCTGTTAATATCGCTGTTCCCGTTACACCTTTTTTTGCAAATGGCACATTCAGAAGAGGAGTACAGTGTACTTTTAAAAATTCAAGATTGTTCATCTCCCTGACACCTATCGGTAAATACTGTATTTCTGAACTAATAATCTCCATCTTTGTCAACTGTTTTAACTCTCCAACCGAGTCGGGCAAACATTCCAAACTCCTGCAGTCAGAGAGAGTCAGCTCCTTCAGGGTTTTTCGGTCACAGAGAGAACCCGGCAGCATTTTCAAAAACGGGCTTCCCAATTTTAGAGTTTCCAAACGGTCTAGCTCTTCAATATGATCTCTTGGTATTACTCTTAAGCTTGTACCCAGCAAATTTAGTTCTTCTAAGGATCGTTGGCTTGCCACTTGGGGAGGCAATTCCTTCATTTTCAGACAAAATGAAAGGTCCAATGATACAAGTGTAGTGATATTTCCAAGCGTTCCTTGAGAGATGCTCAACTCAGAGCACCTTGCCAAACAGAGATGCTCAAGTCGAGTAAAATTCCCAAACGAATGTGGAAGCTCTTGTAACTTGGAGCAACCTTCCAAACAAAGATGCTGAAGTCGAATTAAATTCCCGAAAGAATGTGGCAGCTCTGGCAAGCTGGAGCTCCCAGACAAGTCCAGATATTGGAGGTTCGTAAGATTGCCAAACGAGTCCGACAGAGATATCATACTTCTTTGATCTCTCAGTTCAATCTTTTCTAGCTGCTTCAACTGCCATATAGACTTTGGCAAGTGTGAAACGGGAACATTAACAATCAACTCCCTCAACTGCAGAGGTGCCTGCAAGGATCATCTTAACTCTCAGATATGATTATTCTCATTTAAAAAACCCCACAACCGCCCCACTAATTGTGTGTTCGCTGGTACAAGCAGAGAAATTTAATTCGAAACGTTGAAAAGTAAACAGATGGCTTTGGTTAAAAAAAATGCAAATGTACCTCATTTTCACTTTCCCAAAATATTTGTAATGGCTGTTCCCCAGCCACTTGCAAAACCCTTAACTTCTTTATTGGAAGCCAGGAAGGCAGGACGGAGTGGGGACTGTTATCCCAGCAGAGCCATATGAGATCTGGTGAGTACTGCAGACCAGTAAATATGCATTCCAGACAATCGCCTTCAGCCTTAAGCAGCTGCAACCTTCTCATATCGACAACTGAACGATTTTGGAGTTCAAGAGGGTTTTCGTTCTCGGGTTTAACCATGTGAATTCCACGCACCTGAATTGTTACTTGACTGTCAGTCAAAAGATTGAAATGTCTCCATAGTTTTAAGACTTCACAACTTGAAACGAAGTTCAAATTTGTGAACACAAAACACTTACTGATGATTGATGGGGCACAATCTGAGGGGTGAGGTTGTCAATTGGACGCCAAAGACGAAGCAGACATCGTGGTGGTTCTTTCTCCGCCAAATATCTGCCCAGGTCTCTCAGGTGATCATGCATTCTGATACGGTTTTGTCTGTCTACCTGCACAAGGCACTTGTTTTGTAGGTTCACAATACCCACTGATCCTCCGAAGCCAGATCCTTCGGATATTCTTATGACCGTGTCTTTGCTTTTTCCCACGAAGAAACAAGCTATGTCTAAGAATATCTCTTTCTCCTCCTCATCAAGACTATCGTAGCTTATTTTAAGCTTGCTTCTTATATCAGAGGGAAGTACTCTGGAGATTTTACCCAATTCGTCTTCCCAATATTGTAATTCTTTTTGTCCCTTTAGAAGAGCACCGATCACTTTGAGAGACAAAGGCAATCCATCGCACGCATGGAGAAACTTTTTAACCACTTCTTCAAATCCTGAAAGGGGTCGACGTTGGTGGAAGGCATGCAAGCAAAAGAGCTCTTCTGAGTGTTGTCTACCGAGACCCATTAGCTGGTAAATGGATAGCTCCACAATTCCAGAGCCCGTAAGCACATCCTTATTGCGAGATGTAACTAAAATTAAGCTACCAGGACGAAGGACATCCATGAGCGGTAAAAGCAATGCCTCCACCTGATCAGTGTGATCAACGTCATCTAAAACTACTAGTGCTTCATGAGATGAAAGATAACTTCTCAGCATATAAGATGAAAGATAACTTCTAAGCATCTCTTTACCTTCATGAATGTTGCATATTTGGTGCGCATGACATTGAGTCAATTCCCTTAGAAGTTGAGTCTGCAAGTGAT
The DNA here is from genome assembly GCA_032191745.1 of Picea mariana. Classification (NCBI taxonomy): domain Eukaryota; kingdom Viridiplantae; phylum Streptophyta; class Pinopsida; order Pinales; family Pinaceae; genus Picea; species Picea mariana. Next base: position 48,004 of record JASDQU010946133.1, read on the forward strand.
GTAAAGAGCTCTTAGCTGCAGCTTCTCTGACGTCAAACAAAAAACTGGATGCATGGTAATATGTTCTCTTCCGATTGAAGAATTCTTTGGCCAGCGTCGTCTTTCCTATTCCACCAAGACCGACAATCCCCACAACCTGAGCTTTCCCGCTCTGGTTCTCCGATGATACTCTCTGAAGATCTTCAACTTCTGCTACTCTTTCTTCCAATCCGGTAGGATATAGGGCCACATGCAACGGCGGTTTTCTAATTTTTGTCTGCACCTTTTGCACGATCTTATTAACAAGCTCCCCCTCGTCGCTGATTATTCAGGGCCAATATAATAAAGGCAGTAAGAACCATGAGAGAATATCATTATATATCTATGTATGCAACATAAAGTCATTAGAAGAATAGAGTTAGAATTTTCACCCGTTACAGTCTGCCAACTCGAAACCGCTTATGTCTTTGACACTCCAAAGAGCATTTCGCCAATTTTCAATAGTGTTGGTCTCGTATCGGGGCTTCTCTTCGTTGGTTTTGGAGTCGTATGTTTTCATCTTTTCGAGATTGAGCAGGGCTTGCTCATACACTCCATACTTTCCCTGTGTCCTCCACCCGAAAATTCTCGGGATTTTTGCAAACATTCCACCTATGCTCCTCGGCCACCACCGGAGAGTTCTCAGAACATTGGCATAATCTTCATCTTTGCTCCGTGTCCACCGAAGTTCAGCAGGCTTGACACCGTAGAAGACGGGAATAATGGGTTTTCCAGATTTCACCATCCACACAAGCTCATCTAAACACCATCTTGATTCGGCATATGCCGGAGAGAATATTGCTATATGAACAGAGGCGCCTGCGATCGCTGCTTTAATTTGAGAGCTCAACCCTTCTCCCCGCTCCAGTTCGTCCTTGTCCAGAAAGACTCGCAGTCCAGGTATACTATTAAGGCGATTGTATAGGTGACTGGCAAAGGTATTCTTGACCTCGGGACCCCGATGATTTATGAATATGTCGTATAAGTGTTTGGGATGCTCGGGTATTGAGGTGGAAGGGAATGAGGAGGAAGCATCCATCGTATTAGAATCCATGGTATTAGAAGGAAAAAAGCTAAGTGAATGAGGCTGCAGGTGATGGGCAGACCATTGTCAATTAAGCAAATAGAAATTTTAGGTGAGGGTAAGCTTTTGGATCACCTATGAGATCGATGCAAAATGTGAGAAACAAACCTGTTTGAAATCTAGCAAGCTCGCAGAGAAATTTTGGACAAAAAAATTGTTATGAAATATGTTGTAATCAGATAGATAAGGTGACCTTTATTCGTTGTAACTGGACATCTTCTCGGTGCGACATGAAGCGTTTATGCGTGCGTCACAGGATATTACAGGACGCACTAAAAAAGCTCCGTGGCCCTACCCACTAAGAGGTCTGCTATTTTCAACTCAGAATCGCGACACGGGCAGAGTCGTCGCCCACAAAATGTGGTGATGTGGGGTCCACGCGCATTTTACTGCACTCAAAAGTTGTTGAGAAAATATTCAATTAGTATTCGTCTACTCAAAAGTTGTTGAGAAAATATTTAATTAGTATTAGTCTTCACGTTTTTTCATATTTATGGTATTATTAGTTTTTTTCATCGGATTCATGGGTTATAGTAATGAATTTGTTTTTGATGTGATATTAATTTGTTTTTAACCATAAATTTGTGTATGCAATGTAATGTTTAATATAGGAAAACAAATATATATTTTTGGATATAATAAAAATATTTGTGTCTCTCATTTTTAATTGGTTGATAGAATTGAAGTGTTATTGTTCCCTTCACGTCTTTCAATATGTAGAATTAATTACATAATCAATGAACTTCACCAATCAAGACATTTAAATATAAAAAATTGTATTATGTATTTATTATTATGCATTATTATATTTATATTATATTTATGAATATTATAGTTTCATTCGGCTTAGAGTTCATTATACATTTTGAATAACAAACAACCCTCAATTATTATCTTTTGACAAAAAATATTTATCACTTGTACATTTAGTTATATTAAGTTTCATTGGTTAGTGATTCTGGACTTGCTTCAGGCTTTCTGTTCTGCTTCGGGTCTGTCCATCAATTATACAAAATCCACAGTCCATTATTGGGGGCTTAATGAAGCCGAGCTCGCTTCCCTTAAAGACTCCATCCCCTTTTCCTTCTTTGATCTGAGTAAAGGTTTCAGATACCTCGGTTACCAGCTGAAACCTGGAGCTTCCTCTTCTGAAGATTAGCGTTGGCTTGTGGCAATTTTTGAAAGAAAAATTGGCTTTTGGTGTAACAAGTGGTTGTCACTGGGTGGGCGTTTTACCCTGGTCAAATCGGTGCTGGAAAGCCTCTCTGTCTTCTGGATGACTTTGGAGCGGATCCCTAGTAAGATCATAAACATTCTACGTAGGCTCTCTTTCAATTTCCTATGGAGTGGTCAAGTTGGTAAGCACCGTTTCCACCTATGCAACTGGGAATTATTGTCAAAGCCATTAAGGGCAGGGGGTTGGGGGCTTAAGAATCTTACCACCTTCAACACGGCCCTTCTGGCAAGTTCCTTTTGGAAAGCGCTCTCGCATGACATCATTTGGCACCGAATTATTATGGACAAATATCTGGGATCCTTGCCTCTTCTCACCTGGTTACGAAAGCCATCTCTTCTGCAGAAGCGGACATCTTCTTTTTGGAAGGGTCTGATCTCTTCCTCTTTGGTGATCCTTCATTGGCTCAGATGGAAGCCAGGATCGGGCTTTGATATTATGATTGGCAGGGACAAAATCCTCGGGCTGGAGGAACAATCGATTCTCTCATCTAATTTGAGATCACAACTATATTCCTTTAATTTCATGTGTTTGGTGCAGGTGAGAAGTTTGATCCGCGTCCTCCCTCTTCCGGATAACTGGCTGAGCAGTGGTTGTTTGAACTTAAGTGGACAGAATGCCACCGACTGTGACTCTTTTACGGTCGCTCTTGGAAGCGTCAACATCTCTCTCAACGATGAGCCAGACTCTTTACTTTGGGCTGGAGGAGACGCCACGGGTATCATCACTGTAAAAAAACTTTACACTGCCCTCCTTCAACTGCTGGACCTTAGCGTTGACAGCACTTGGCTACATCGACTGTGGAAGTGGTCGATTCCACTCAAATGCAAATTTTTCATCTGGCTCTCTTCAAAAGAGAAAGTCCTCACCTGGGAGATGCTCCGGAAGAAAGGCTGGGAAGGCCCTGGGATCTATTATTTCTGCAATCACTCCTCTGAAGACATTCACCGCATCCTTATTCATTGTGATTTTACGAAGGCTGTTTGGCATCGTCTGCTTCTGCATTTTTCTCTAAATTTACTTTGGAACGGCTCCACCGTCTCGGAATGCTTTAATGTGTGGTCCACTGAAAAATCCGCTCTGGTTTGTTTGGCTGTCCATGCCTGCTAGCAGATTTGGATCGAAAGGAATAAAGTGATTTTTGAAGATCGCCCTCCCTCCCTTCTTGCTGTAGTTCACAGAATTTTGGCTTCCTTCTCCTGGCAACCGTCTACTATTAAATCCTTCCCTTTCAAAGCATGTGAGTTTAAGCTGGTTGAAGGTTACACTTTAGCATGTTTTGACGGTGTAGCCCAGTCAAATGGCTTATGTTGTGGTGCTGGAGGCATCTTCAAGACTCATTCCTCGAGGATCACAAAGTGGTTCATCAATTGTGGAGAGGGTACTAATACTAATGCTGAACTTATGGGTTTATGGGCTTCCCTCACTCTGGCATCTTTATGGTCAATCAACCACTTACAAGTCCTTGGTGACTCGAGAGTTATTATTGACTGGATAAATCTTAAAAGCAAGCTTCATTCAGTCAATATTGAGTGTTGGAAACAAAAAATGCAGGATCTGTCTAAAAACTTCATTGATATCAGCTTCCATCACATTTCCAGAACTCATAATAGAGAGGCTGATGCTCTCTCAAAGAGGGCTCTAAATGAAGTGGTAGGGAGGCTTTTGGTCTACCACTCTGATAGTGGAAAAGAGAGTCCCATCTCCTTTATTAATATCTTTGAATTATGATGGTTGTTCTTTTTAGTGGATAGACGGTAGCTATGCAAGTATTAGCTAGTTTCTCTTCCTACCTTCACTCTTGCTTATTACATTTCTTGGTTTGTTTCTTCGAAACACTGTTGTTTCTTGTAATGGTTTGTTCATCAGTGCTCGCGCACTGATCTTGTTGCAACATATTGTAAAGGAATTTATACCCTATATAAATTTCAGAAATTTTTTTCTTGGAAAAAAAAAATTTCATTGTTCAACATGTATTTCAGGAATTGAATTGCCATGCATCCCTTGTTATTAACAAACAAATGAAATATGGTATTATTACTAACAAACAATTGAAATAACATTGAAATGTCTTATACCTCACTTTCTAAATACTTTAGCATCAAAATGGCTTATACCTCATATATTATACTTCATATATTTTTGTATTTTCTAAATACTTTTACATATTAAGGGTATGTATTTCAAAGAAAAAAATTATAATAATTAAAAACATTTGAAATTTGTAAATGTATTATTTGTACATAGCTTAAAAAAAAAATGTGATGAGACTACAATTTAAAAACTCATTTCCAAATTCATTTTAAGCTAGAGAATTGGAAGATATGGAAAAGGGGATGAAGTTTTACTGACATTTGTTATTTTTATATAATAATATGATTTTGGAAGTTTCAATTTTATCACTTTATTAATTGGTTGTTTAAAGGTATTTTAAATCTCAAGCACAAAAAATTTAGATAATAATTATGAAAATGCAATTCAAATAAAGGAGAACTTGATGAGAAGATGTTTATGAAAAATAAGGATAATTTGTTTAGTTATGTTGGTGTATCTATTGAATCTATCAAAGTATGGAGTGTAAAGGTATGCTTCTTGGTTACTTAGTTTTTCATATTTTGTTTAATGTCAAAACATTGTTAAGAGAAAGTGAAATCTTTCAATTTCATTTTGGATATGTTATTTTGAAATCCATGAAGCTTCAAATCCAAAAATCCAAACATAAACATTTCAATTGTATATTTGTTTAATAACTTATACATTAAACCATCCAGTTTCAATTTCATTTTGGATATGTTGTTGTTTTGAAATCCAAGAAACTCCAAATCTAAAAATCCAAATATAAACATTTCAAACCATACATC
>JASDQU010946134.1:7709-19457 GCA_032191745.1 Picea mariana
AATCTTGATGAGGTTTATATTCAAGAGACACACATTGAAGTAGGGAAAAGTGGTGTTGTATATCAGGGGAATTATCTTCAAGGAAAGAGGAAAAGAGGAATTGGAATGGAAAGAAGGAAAATTTAGTGGCAAGAATGGAAGAGAGGCCCTCTTGCAAGCATTGCAAGAAAGAGGAGCATGATGAGGACTGTTGTTGGCAATTGCATCCTGAGAAGAGACCAACGTGGTTCAAGGAAAAGAAGGGGAGAAAAACATTTGTGACAACAACACAACCCACATACTTGGGATCAGATTTAGGTGATGAATCTAAAGTCTCATTGGTTTGAATAACAGGTAAAATTGGTGAAGGATTTGATTGTAGAAGTAACTTGTTTCAAATAAGGGTCATCACGAGGCACACTAAGGTTGACACATTGATAGATAGTGGATCTCAATATAGCTTAATTTAAGAGGAATTGGTTAGACAATTATGATTAAAAACACAGATGCATCATAAACCCTACACACTTAAATGGATAAGAAACAATCATCAAATGTACATAACCAAACAGTGCACATTAAAATTTGGAATTTCATCCAAGTTTGTAGATGATGTAACATGTGATGTGGTGCCACTAAGTGAATGTGGAATGGTCTTAGGAAATCCATACTTGTATGATCGTAAAGAGGTCTTCTATGGGACAAAGAATCAATATCAATTATTCAAAGAAGGTCAAGAATATGTGGTTCATGCTCATAATGTAAAGGAAAATAAAACTCTTCAAACAATGGAACAATTAAAGAAGGAATATCAAGAAAGAAACACACCTATAATTGTTTCAAATCAAGTAATCAATATTAAGAAAGAACATGAGATGATTGTAGAATGGAAAACCAATCAGAGTTTGCTTCAAGATAAGCTAATGTCATGAAAATATTACAAACATATCAGCTTATTTGCAGTCATATTTTTGATTCTATCATTAGTAATGTTGTCTACATGGATGATAGTGGCTTCAGTAAGATGTGACATGGTACAAATGACTAACAATATGCTGTCAGTTGTCATGATTGTGTTACAGTTGATCTTGATGAGATAGGTGCACATGACAAAGCTCAAAGACAAATAACAAGTCGGGTGGCCTATCCCAAGATTCATGACTAGTCAATAACCTTTTGGAGACAAAAAGGTCCTTAGTGGGGAGGTGTGATCTAGAATTGGATCCAGGGGGCTTAGAAAGGCCTAAAAATCAAAGTTTTCAGAATGGATTCAAAATAGACGTGTGCATAGGAATCGTCGATACGAACCTAATTCAAATTGAATGGGCTCAAACATATATCATATGCTCAGGTTATGGCGATATTTTCATTTGGCCAAACAGATAAAAAAAATGATGATTGTACAGTCCATACAGTTCCATGTGGAAGCTGACTGTACAACCATACAACTGACATGGTAGGCACAGTGGGTGTTGATGTGGCAGGGTCCATATAGATAACGTGGAAGGATGACTGGGCATATAAACTGATGATGTGGAAGTTACATGTGGGCTAATCAGGGGGTGACATGTGTCACCCTTACAGTGGTGACACATGGCACACCTGTATGGATGACGTGGCAGGTCTGTACAATATGTACGACATGTGGTGCTAATGTGGCAGGGTAAAGTGAGTAGACACTTGGCAGATGTGGACAACTAGACCAATGGGTGTTTGACACTTGGCATCATATTTGGACAAGTGATGAGGTGCCACATGGCACAGACATGGGTTCCCATGTGGCACCCATTCGTTGGCTATTTGGTGGTGCAAAATTTTGGATGCAATGAGGTTTGAACCCGTGACCTCCGAATAGGGGGGGAAAGATTTGCAAGGTCATGCTAGCCAACCTGCCTATGGTGGTGCTTACAACCTATAGTCGTGTTTATTTATTTAAATTGATGTGGGGTTTCATTTGGTGGAGTTTAGGGCTAGGTCCAAGCCCCAACCCCCGACACGGTCTCGTACAACCACAACATAAGACCAAAACCTTTTTGTATTGGCATAGATGGTTGTAGACCCAACCCCCAGTTTCAACATTGTTGCATGTGACTGGACCTTCCAAAGTGTTGACGGGATTTGATATGGGTGTATCCCTAGATCTCGATCATGTGAATTCACTCGGCATATGACCCGTAGTTTGTTGGAACCTATCCCTGGTGTTACCACATGCGACCTCGTCATTTGACTCTGTATCATTTTGGTGGCATAGAGGTAGGGGTTTAGGCCCTGGCTGGTCAGTCTATCCCGCCAACCAAGGGCCTAACCATAGTTTGGATTTCAAGGGCCTAACTAAGTGCAGAGGACAGGGACACATGGTGTTCCTTGCGTCTAAAAGCTGAAAATGTATTGGGGAAGCGTCCCACGAGGTTAGCTCGTGGTCACATGGGATGAACCCATATGCCCAACGGCTAGTAAATAAGGGGATGTGCTCAAATAATGTGCAAAAAGTGGTTTTTAAACTATAACATATGATTTTTATGGATTTATTCAATTGTTTTTGGAGATGTTTGGCCCTTTTTCGGGGATATTGGGCCCTTTTTGAGGCCAGATATTGGGGGGAAGCTGGGATATGGTTACCAACTTTAGATCTATATAAACCAGGCCTTCTTGAGGCCATGTAAGGACATTTAGAGCAAGTTTATGCTGAATATTTTCCAATCCAAATCCATTTTTATGCAGGGAAGTTGTTGAGGAGCGCACTTTTGCTGGCCATTTCTGGGAGCTCTGGTCATCCGATTTGAGTGTCATTTCTTTTGTTGGGTTCTAGAGATATGGTAGAACAAGACCATATCAGTTTTGTAACCTTTTCGAACTGTTGTGATGCACTTTTAAAGCTTTAATAAAAAATAAGAAAGCCTCACCCACTGAAACAAAGGCCCAGAGATGCAGACAAGATTGATGAACTCCGTTATCACATCGTTGATTATGGTTTACTATTGTTTATTCTTTATTTCATATCTGTATACATTTATGTGGCTTCCATATTTCTTCCTCTTTCATTCAGCTTCCTAAATGGTTAATAAACACATGCATTAATAACTCAACCATTGTCGTATAAAAGATCTTTTCAGATCAATAAAGGAATGATCTGAGTTGATCTTGCAGTGAATTTGTTAGAATGAAATGTGGAGAAAAACACACCATCATCTAGTCCAAGTTTTTCCATGATAGAAAGAATTAGTTGTTTTTCTACTTTGGATTTGTCGATACCATAGTCTTTCAATACACGAAGGAGAGATTTAAATTTGGTGAAGAAATCTTGGAGATTGTCAAAGTTCTTTGGATCCAAGGATTTTAGTTCTACTTTGAGCAAATGGACCCTCATTTTGTCCTTTCCAAAGATACCATCCAAGGTGGTCTAGATCTCATTTGGTGTCTTGCATGCATCGATGCAAAACCATAGGATGGGAGAAATAGACATGCACATGAGACCGTAAGCCTCGTTCATGTCGTTGAAGTATTTTTATTTTTCCATTGTTGAGGTGGGTTCTATTTTTATGGCCATGGCTATCCAATAAAATCCTTTACCCATGATTATGTGGGAAATTATTGTATTCCAATCGAAGTACTTATATGGTATTAGAATTGTGGATACGAGAAATTCCATATTTCATGTTGCTTTGTTCCATCTTCGGTACCTACAAAAGAGTGTTGGTCATGATCCTTTCTAGCGGCATGTGATATATGATACCATGTAGACTTTTTGGGATACTTGCACAAAAAATCTAGCTAATAATGAAGCATACACAACATGCAATGGTGTGAAGAAAAGAGACTAAAATGGAGGAAAGAATGAAAGAATTTATATTAATAGAATGAGAGAAAAGATACAATACAAGTGATATACTATGTATCACACAAGTAACTCACCATAGTATTCAACTAATAGACATTAGGAGTGTTCTAGAGAGATATGACACACATTGGCAGTCATTGGCGTCAAATGCCACCTAGTCCTATTTAATTGGCCATGCGATCGTCAATTAACTAGCCAAATTGGAGTAAAATGAGGAGGATATCACTCACACACGTCGAATTTTATTTATTGGTGATGATCCCAATGCAAGTGTGAATTATTGGTGATGATCTTGACGTTAGCATGCAACACTTGGTGATAAAACCAAAGTTTACATGCAACACTTCATTCAACTAGTCTAACTGAAGGGTAATTGAGATTTGAATTGAGGGTATGTGGCAGCCTTTTCTAGGGGAGAATATTCTCAATGAGTGAAAAATATCTCAAACTAAGACACCCTCAACATATCCAAATAAACTTAGGAAAATAAAATAAAATAAAAATCCTAGGTGTGTGTAATATCTCCAACACTCGGTTGCCACTAACTAGATGGATTWCTCTCCAAAGAGAGACTTACTCATTTAAATTAGAATAAATCCTAAATGTAGTCATATTCTACTATGAAATTGTACTCATATTCTAAAAGTAACAAAAATCAATTGCAAACACATGATTCTACTTATGGGAACAAAAAGAGTTCATAATTCTCAATAAGAAACCATACTAGCATACCCATATGCATATAGATGAGAATGAGTATGTCCCCACAATTGATTTAATAATCCTTTCATAATCATTTCCTAAGCATCCAATTGACATAAGTAACAAATTGCTAGATTGGGAATATTTTCAATAGAGTGAAGGTTTCATGGTCGAGGGTTTTTTGAAATTCGGGTTTAGGCAGGATTTTTCAGGGGTGTAAGTTTCATGACCTCTTGCTTCCATCCAGGTCATGTTTTAGTCTATTTGTGCAGAGGAACTGTCTGGAAATAGCTTCCATTAGACTAGTAAGGATAGGTTTTTAGCTTGTCTTGGAGCCATGTTTTTTTAGTCTGTGTTTCTTTAGCAATCTATTGACCCCTAGAATTAGCGGACTAGGTCCCTTCATTCCATATTATTTTTCTTTGATAGTCAGTTATAGTTCCAGAATTATGAATTGACAACCTTAAATAGCTAGTGGACTTGGGTTATTATGATTAGATCTTATGTATCTTCGAAGGCTCAGTGTTGACTCTTCCCCTTGCATGATTCCCTTTCCCGTAGCGCCACTTCACATTTCTATTTATTGTTTTTACAATTTCTGTAGAGTTTTAAGGTTAGGTGGAATTTTATAATGGTAGATGAGGTCAACAATCCATCAGGAGTGGATGTTGTGGAACCTTGGGATCATCCTAGTTTTCTCTCGATAGTTGATGAAATTTTCAAAAATCAAGGAATTAATGGATCATTTAATGCCTCTTTGTTTATTCCTTCAGCTCATTTGGGGGAGTCTCATCCATCATATCTCATTGTTCCTAAGTCTGTATCTCATCCACCCTAGTCGTGTTCTAGCGCTCGCAAGGAGGTTCCTCACGTTCCTGGTCTATTTACGATTTCTCATGAGAGTGTTGTTGGCTTAGTCCAAGAGGATAGAACTTTAGGTTCTTTATCTAAGAATACTTCTAAGTATTTAGGCCGACACACTACCTAGTTTAAGTCGCCTTTGGAGTCACCGGTTCAAGGCTCTTCATGAAAGAATCACTCCATCAAGTGTTCAAAGAGGGTGTGAAAKCCMAAAAGAGAAAAACATTCAATGGTGCTAGGAATGGACATGGGGATGGAAGAGTCTATTTCACTTGCCATGTGTGCTTTGGTGGGTATATTGGCTTATTATTTKCTCTGTAAACTTTCGGTTTCAGAGTGGATGTAGGCTAATTGGGAGCCCATTTTGGGGTATTCACYGGTGCTTCTCACCCTACCGAGGGGTTGATTTGGTTTCTTCTTTAAGAACCCTGAAGACACTACAAATATTTTATATATTTTCTAGGTATTTGAAGGTGGTAGTCTTATGCTGAAGAGGTGGAGACTCAAATTCARCCCAACAACAAAATATTTTAGTTTCCATCATCTTTGGGTGTTKCTCTCGGGTTTGTCATTGTAGTTGTTGAATTCAAAATCCATGGAGACCATAGGAAATGTCTTGGGGYGCTTCATCAATATTGATGAGMACACTTTTCATTAGAGGGACAAGAGAATGGAAAAAAACCTTATGGAGGTGGATATCCATGGGGGTCTATTGGATACTTTGGATATTGAGTGGTGGGGTATGGTTTTTGTTCAGAGATTGGACTATCTTGGGATTCCATTCTGGTGCTCATTCTGTAGAAAAATCGACCACCTTAGAAAGGACTGTCACCATCCTTTTGTAGTGCCCTTTGATGAGATACTCTTGGAGGAGACTATTACTAGTGGCTACTCATAGGAGATGGAGGCACATGAGCATGGTTCTTACCCGAGAGTTTGGGATTTGGATAGTCCACCATCCTTGAACCCCACCTTTGTTTGTAAGTTAAGACTTTATGTTCCTTCTCTTTATTGTATGTTATCTATATGGGAAAGAGATCATCTCGACTCATTTTGTTCTGCAAAGACATTTTCATCTGAGGTTACTGATAAGATCGAGGCTTTGGTTAATGATCTAGAGGAGTTAGCTACTATTCCTAGGACTATTTCTACTTCTTCGGTTACTTGTTTAGATGAGTGTAGGCCTCACTCTTCTCCTGTGGATACTCATGTTACAACTAACTATGTACTTCCTGAACTGTTATTGGCAGAATACACACCCCTTCTACCTAGTTATGGTGAACCCATAGCTAGTGAGCACTCTTTGGATAGATTGTTATCCGATTTAGTACCTTCCTATAGGGAGGTTACTAGTCATGTTCCTATCCTAAATTTTTTAGGGAAAGTTGAGGTGGTTTCAAGAGATCCTAGTGATGTGACTACAAACCCTATTTGTTCATAATTTTCATCTCGTAAGGATCTTTCTTGGTCTCGAGGTTTGGCACTTGAGTTATCTCCTATTAAGACTAGAAGTGCYCGAAAAMAAATGGGTACAAACCTTTCCTTTTCGGCTAATCTTTCACATTCCACTATTGACCAGGGGGTTCTTAGAGGAATTAAATCCATCGCAAGGGACAAACCATGATATTTCTCTCTCTTAACATTAAAGGGGTAGGAGGACCCCCAAAATTGGCCYYTATGTGTAGTTTCCTCTCTAAGAATTCACCCCATGTTATTTTCTTACAAGACACATTAACGAATGAAGAAAGGGCAAGGGATTTCATGTTTTCTCTTAGGATAGATTGGATGTCTTGTGCAATTAAGTTCRGTTGGTAGTTTGGGGGGCCTGATTGTTTCATGGRATCCACATTATTTTGTTTTCTCTCCTGTTCTCACTTGTGGCAGTATTTTTTTGACASGTTCTAGTCTAGTTGATAAAAGGAGGCTCTCACTACTAATTTTTTATGGTCCTTGCATAGATTGAAAGATTTTATGGAAAAAATTAGAAGATAGGGGTTTGTTAGCACATACATATTTGATTTTGGTAGGGGACCTGAACTTTACCTTAAACTCAGATGAGATTTGGGGTTTAGCAGCGTTTACAGACACGTTGACAATCTTTTTTAAGGACTTATTTTATAATTCATCATTGGTGGATGTGGCTCCAGCTGAGTTGGTTCCTACGTGGCATAATGGTAGAATTGGAGAGTCAAGTATTGCTAAAAGACTTGACATATTTTTTTGGGCGGAGGATTTGATTGGCCCAGCTATGAGGTATAGATCGTGGGTGGAATCTCCTTTCTTTTTTGATCACGCTCCTATTATTCTACAACTAGATATTGGTCTATAGGCAACAACTCACCCTTTTAAGTTCAATCCTGTTTGGTTACGGTATGATTATTTTTCAACTTTATCTAGTGAAATTTGGTATAATGCTTGTTTCGGGTTAGTTGAAGGGGCACAAATAAGACTAGTTGAAAAGATTTCACTTCTTAAAAGTTGTGTCAAATCTTGGTCGAAAGAAAAAACGTATTTGGGAACATGATATTATAAAAAAGTTGGAATCTGATTTGGAATTTATTTATGTATATAAATATAAAGGTTCTCTCACTATTGATTTAGACCATTGTTTGAGTTTGTTGGAGGCAGAACACAAAAAAAATTATTTTGGCCAAAGAAGAAAGTTGGAGGCAGAAGAGTAGGCTATCTGGATTAAAGGTGGCGATAATAACACAAAGTTTTTTCACAGATTTGTGAGCTACAAGAGAAATAAAAAATATATCTGGGACATAATTGATGATGATGGAAGAGTTCACTATGGTTAGGATGCAATACAAAATGAATTTGTTTCACATTTTCATTCTTTTTTTCAAGACACGGGGCAACCAATTTTGTTTGCACAGTTGGAGACTATTATCCTTTACCCAAAGCTTGTTATGGAGGAGGAAGTCTCTTCTTTAGAACATGCATGTACACTTGAGGAACTATCAGAAATTCTTAAAGGTTTTGCTAAGGACAAAAGTCCCAGCCTAGATGGGTGGACTGTTGAATTCTTCGTTCACTTATTTGACATGGTTGGCCCAGATTTACTTGCTACAGTTGAGGAAACTAGAATTTGTGGCGAAGTATTTCGTCTGATTAACTCTACTTTCATAGCTCTAATTTTGAAAACCAATCATTCTACATCCTTCTCTAACTTTCAACCTATTTTTCTATGCAATATTTGTTATTATATTATTAATACGATAATAGCGAGGAAAACCAGACCAATTCTTTCTCATACATTGTCTGATGAACAATTGGGTTTCCTAAAGGGTATACAAATTCTTAATGCTATTGGAAGAGCACAAGAATGCCTTCACAACATTAAAGAAAAGAAACTTCAGGCTATTATTTTGAAGCAAGATTTAAAAAAGGCTTATGATCGTAGTAATTGGGATTATCTAAGGCTTATGCTTCTTTATTATGGATTTGGATACCTTATGAAAAAGTGGATTATGGGATGTGTTGCCTCAAAAACATATGCCATTCCTATCAACAGGGAGGCTACAAAATTATTTAATAGTGGAAGAGGATTGCATCAGGGTATCCTTGTGATGGAGGGTTTGAGACTCTCTCTAAAAAAATTCATACGAAAGGGAATTTGACAGGTATAAAGGTGTCTAGGATGGTTAGAATTATCCATGTCTTATTTGTGGACGATGTGCTTATTATGTCTAAATCTTATTTTACTGAATGGAGGGAAATTCACAATCTTTTAAATGATTTATGTGGTGCATCTAGATTGGAGATCAATGTTAATAAGTCAACGTTTCTACACTTTGGTGCCCCACAAGATTTTCTTAATAATTTGAATTCATTGTATCAATTTGGCTTCTTGAGTCTTTCGGCTAGGTTTAAATATTTGAGTTTTTATTTAAAGATGGATAACTACAAGGTGGTGGACTTATAATGGCTATTGTTGAAATATGAGCATAGAATTCGACATTGGTGGAATCGATTTATTTCTTTTGGAGGTAGATATGTTTTGATTAAGGCAGTGCTCGAAATCCAACCGGCGTATTGGTTATCTTTGAAACACATCCCGTCTATAGTTCTAAATCAGATTCATAAAATGGTATTTTCCTTTCTTTGGTTTGGCACTAAACAATCTTCAACCTTTCACTTATACAGTTGGGAGACTATTGCAAGACCTAAAGTGTTCAACAATTGGGGGCTTAGAAACATCTTTTGTTTCTCGAGAGAACTGGCTGCAAAATCATTGTGGCGCAGATTGATGCATCTAGGTATTTGGCAGTGGATTTTGAAAGACAAATACTTCCCAAATATTTTAGTGACAACCTGGATGTGCTCAGCCTTTCCATTCGCATCCTTTGGTTCCAAAACATGGAATAATCTTCTAAACACTTTACCATTAATTGTGAACTAGCTTTCTTGTAAATCGAGTGCAGGTCATTCTATTATTACTGGAAAGGATGAAATTTTGGCAATGGGGAAGGATTATTTTCTTTCTGTGGAGTTGATTACCCGATTAAATAGAAAAAAAAAATATTTTGTTTTTCAATCTAGTTGGGCTCCTATCCAAGGGTCGATCTACTCCAATTGGCTTAACATTACAAATTTGGGACTGGAGGGTGACTTTGCTTCTAAATGGGACCATTACAGGATGAGATTGATTGGAGCTCACATTGTTATTTCCGATAGACAGGACGAGTTAAGGTGGACTGGTGGTGACTGTTCAGTTATTGATATAGGTGGATATCAGTGGCCACCCACCTTTTCCAGCTAGCTCAAAACAACTTTATGGCAAATTTCATAATTTACTATTTTTAGCAGTTTCTTGGGTCCTGAACTTCCGGAGCCATTTTGAGGCCCTAAATGACTTTTTTTTGGGTATGTTGCAGTTGGAAAATCATGAAATTTTTGACAAGATTTGTAGTCCTCAGATAGATGTTTCCAACAGGATATCATGTGCCCAAAACAAAGATTGTATGCAAAAGTTACGACCCCAGGAAGTTGATGTACTGAGTTACCCAAATAGGGCCCACATGACTTTTGGCGCTTCATCTCCTAGGGTTAGATTTTTGGATGTCTAGGGTTTTTGAAACTCCTTTTTATTGTAAAAATGCCTTCATAGCCTCATTTTAATTATCTTCTTGCAAATGAGTGCAGCCGTCACATATCTCCTTAGAGATAACCGACCACCATTCCAGCAAGCTTGTTTTCCACTGCATTTTACAGTTTCAACTTATTTCCTTACTGAATAGAAAACCATTTTTACTGTATCTCTATTATTATGTGTTAAGAATCAGTTGATAATCTGTAGTCATTTCATTCTAMTCATAAAATCTGGATCAKTTATGTTAACAACCAAAAATGTATACAATGCGCTCGCAACTAAGCCATGGAAGAACAAAATTGGAGGCTGGAGAAGAAAACTGTGGGGCTGGGAATGCCCACAAAAGATCAAACTGTTTACCTAGMTTCTCATTGAAGATAAATTACTCACTTGGAACAATATCCATAKGAGAGGTTTGTATGGGMTAGGTTTCTRTCACCTATGCAAAGGAAATGAGGAATCCAGTATTCATCTCTTTGTGCTCTTCCCTTTCACTAGTATTGTTTGGAAAAATATCAAAGAACATTACAAGTTATCCACAGGGTGGTCAGGAACTACAGTGAAAGAATGYTTTTCATTTTGGGCCATCCAGAACCATAGTCTTTCATCCTTGCAAAAATCCATATGTTGGTTCATTTGGATTGAAAGAAACTTGGCAATTTTTGAGTCAAGGTCTCCATATTTGGAGAACGTGTTTTATATTTCCACTGTTGTTGTGAAAATCCATAGCCCACAGGAAACTATGCACTCTAATAGACGTTATGTCCATATTTTATCACTTAATAGAATCATAGGATGGTTTTACGAGGAAACTCAAATGAATGGAGAATAAAGTGGAGCGGGTGGATTCATTAAGCTCAACAAACACTCAATCTATAAGTCGACTCTCAATTGTGGATGAGGAACAAACAAAAGAGCGAAACTTTTGGGTGCTTGGGCTGCTATTTCCTTTGCTCATAGACTTTATATCATAGATTTCAATGTCATAGGTGATTCCAAAATTGTAATTTTGTAACATCCGGCTCTTGCGCACTGAGCAAACTTATTCTTTGAGGACACTTGCTTGCAAGTGATCTGGATTATTATGCTATTAAAACATTGCTTTTGATTATGAGGCATTATGGGTTGATGACATGTTGTTTTACTGCATTAACATAGATAGGTTCTATTGAATTAGTTTTACTGAGTTTGTAGGATTTTGGACCTCGAGGATGCAGAGGCATCAATGGAACCCCTTGGACTCTGGATTGAGTCAGGGACTGAACCATTG
>JASDQU010946137.1:2300-14930 GCA_032191745.1 Picea mariana
AACTGGTCTTCCCAGTAAGATTTGTTATTTTTCCCACGAAGAAGTGCCCCAAACACTTTCAAAGATAAGGGCAATCCATCGCAAGCTATTAAAAACTTAAGAACCAAAGATTCAAAACCTGGGACCGGATAGTTCTGGTTGAAGGCATGGGAGCAGAAAAGCTCCGAGGAGTGTAGTATATTAAGGCCAGTTAATTTATAAATTGAAGAGTCTTGGACTCCTGAGCTTGTGAGAACATCTTTATTTCGAGATGTAATCAATATTAAGCTGTCTGACCGGATAACAGTTTGATCTGGCAAAAGTGCATCCACTTGATTGCCATGATCAACGTCATCTAAAATTATCAAGGCTTTATAAATTGAGAGAGACTCTTTAAGCCTCTCTATGCCTTCATCCATACTGTCTATTGACTGATCTGATCCAGTCAAACTCTTATCAAGTTTGCTCTGCAAAGAGATTAACGAGCCCTTCTGTGCATTTTCTCTGACATTAGACAGAAAGCAGGATTTGCTGTACTGTGAACTCTTCCTATTGAAAAGTTCTTTTGCTAGGGTTGTCTTTCCTATTCCACCCAACCCAACAATCCTCAGAACCGGACGTTTTCCACTTTGCTGTTGCTGCAACAAAACTTCATTTTCAAAATCTTCCACCTTTTCAGCCAAACCCGTCGGATATTTCGCTACATGCAAGGGTGTTTTTTTAACTTTTTTCAACACCCGTTCAACTACCCGATCTAGCAACTCCCCTTCGTCGCTGGTTATATACAAGAAAATAAATAAAACTAGTGAGAAACAAACATCTATGTACATCTATACAACCTAAAGTAAGACAATGCCCACAGGAGAGGGTGCCTTCTAAGTTCTTACCCGTTACATGCGTCCTGGAGATCGAAGCCGCTTATGTCTGCCACACTAGAGAGAGCACTTCTCCATTTTTCAATAGTGGCGGGATCGTGTCGCAACTTCTTTTTACGAGCTTGAGGGTCATATGTCTTCTTCTTTTCCAGTTTCTGTAGGTCTTGAGCGTACTTTCCATCTTTGCCCCTTGTCCACCGCAGCTCAGCAGGCTTTACATGGTAGAACACCGGAATAATGGTCGCGCCCGACTCTAACATGAGAAGTAGCTCATCCAGACACCACTTAGACTCGGCATATCCGGGAGAAAATATCGCCACATAGACGGAGGCATTTCTAATAGCACTTACTATTTGATCAGTTAAACTATCTCCCTGTTGCAACTCCTGTTGATCCAGAAAGACCCTCAATCCATGGGAAATAAGGCGACGGTATAGATAACTGGCGAAGGTTTTCTTGACATCAGGACCGCGATGATTTATAAATACTTGGTAAAGGTAATTGTTATTGGGATTAGCAGCGGTGGAGGATGATGCAGCCATTGCCGAAAGATAAAGATAGAAATATAAATAGAGTAATAGGAAGGATGATAGATGCTATGGACGCAAATTGCGAGTGAGAAATTTGCTTACGAGCTCGAAGAAAATGGGAAGACAACAATGAAAACTTGTGAGGATTTGCAGAGATATATATACACAGTAAACCCTGAACCCGTTGTTTATGCGCGCTGATACTCCCCGTCCGCCTCCTGTTTGTCTATATTTTCCGACGCGTTTTCTCTTTAACGAAAGCATAGAGGCCCACCGTAAACCGCGTGAGAGGTATCTCTTTCAGTGGGTATCACCTTTTTCCTTCTACAGCTCTGTAATTTGGATTGAGCGTCCGTAAAAGCTGAATTCGACCGACCAAATGTCCCGCTGGAAAGTAAAAGGTTGAAGTTGGGTTTCCGATGTGCCCGTTCACGGCCAATATCCAGCCTGATACGCAGCATTCAAGGCTGCGGTGGATTATAGGCCGTAGGATCTGTATCCAGTTTTCAGCCTTCATTTCTCGGCAAGTTGGTAAGGATATCTTCCATATTTATAATAAATTATATTTATAGTAAACATAATTTATATATATATATATTTTTTATTAATTTTGTTTAGAATTTAAAAGAAATAAATTATATTTATAATTAATTTAATTTATATATATATATATATATTATTAATTTTATTTAGAATTTAAAAGAAAGGTTAGAATTGTAAGTTGAACTTCATTTCTCAGCTTATTTGTAACGATGTTTTCTATATTTATAATAAAAATAGTTTATATATATATTATTCTTTTATTAGTTTTACTTAGAATTTAAAAGAATGGTCAGTTGCATTTCAATGATAGATTGTTTAAAAAATCTAAATCCTCTAACGTTTAAATTTCTTAAATTTCTCTTTATATAGGAGACTCGTAAAAAAAACAAATTGGGGACCCTTTTTATTAAGGAGGGTCTAAAGGTTTAGGTTTCACATTTTTTCTAGGATATCTTTATTTTCTTGGGTTACAAGAATATATCTTTATCAAGACAAAATCAATACATATTAAAATAAATTTTTATGGTGCCTTTTCCAATTATATATGAAAAATCTTATATATGGAAAATCTTATGGCCTAGGTTTTTGAGGATTCTTCTTAACCTTGATCCATTCTTATGAGTTATTTTGGAAAAGCATTGTTTATGTTTGTAGGTTTTATGATTCAACTTCATTCTTACTATCAACTATTTTTTCATTCTCATTATCAACTATTTTTTTTGTCTAACTTTTGTGGTACTAGAGTTTCATGTTCCATCATTGCCAGCAAGTCCATGGTAAGGATTTTTAAGGGATAGGTTGATTCTCAATCATTAATTAATTATGCATGTCAGCTATATTGATGGGATTGTAGCACCTCTGTTGTTGGGTTAATAAGGATCTTAATCTAAAACTTTGTGTTTGTGGTCAGGTCATTCAATGAATCTACCTTATTCAAAGAATTTAGACCCTACTACAAGCTTGTTGCAAGTGTAAGAGTTGTTTACAGCGTCCTTGGAATGGACAATGAGACCACTATAGTATTTTTTTCGTGCTCCTGCTTGGGAGGTTCTTTCATGAATGTAACCTTTCTATTCGAGGAGATGGGCACGAGAGTTGAAGGCAGTGGGTCTATAGGAGATGATATTGTGTCAATGAGGTGATGCTAGTTTGATGCCACCAACCATAGTGTGGTCTTCCTCTAGCTTTTCTTGGAAGGGTTGCTTGCTTTAGCGATTGAACGATAGTGATCTACAATATGGCATGTTTCAAAATAGGATCGACAACAGAAGGTGACTCGCTCATAGTGCAGGGCTTGGACCTAGACATAATCTTTGGATACAAAATTTATTTTACATGTGAACCCTTTAGAGAAGTCCATGTTAATGAAGATATGGGCACAAGTGGTGATATTCATGATTTGTGTTTCTTCACTTTGAAAATTATGTTTATTGGTAGTGTTTCCAATTTCCTTTTAGGATTCAAAGAACCAAAACCAAAGAGGCAAGTTGAGGAGTCATACCCACAATGGGGTGGTGGAGAGAGAGTGCATTGAAGGATTGAAGGTAAGGAACCATGGTTCATGCAAAAACTATCTGAACCTCAAAACTAAGATCATGAGTTGAGGATGAGCCCTTAATCTAGTGAAAAACCTTTTACCACATGGACATATATAAGCTTCCTATTTGATGTTTGAATTCCACGAGGAGGAAATCTAGTGAGTGGAGTTCAAATAATCTTGTCTAGAAGCCATTGAACCTGCAAATCAATCCTTGTTGAAGGAAGAAGTTTGTTTGGCCTAACACCTCCAAGTCCACAAACAATCAAAGAAGAGGCTTACATACTGAAAATTAAACACCCAACAAGGAATAGATTATGGCATGCCATATCATATTCAATGGCATGCCATCTCACCTGCTCACTATCATAGAGGAATCCGCAGATTCAATGGCATGGCATCTCACCTACTCAGTGTCACAGAGGAATCCGTGAAACAGAGACAAGAAATCTCACAGATGAAGGATGAATGTAATGCCTTCCATCTGCAAATTGAAGAATTGACAATTCACCCTCATGAAGGATCAAAACCACTAATCAATGAAGAAACTGAACAATTTGATGCATCATCTTCCCCCATCATGGCTCCAGAACCACAAAACCTGAATGCACCATCTCCAGAAAGAACGAAATGATGATCACATCGGCTAAGCTTCTTAGTAATTATGCTTCATTTTTGTATACTTATTTTATTGGTCTTTTGGTATCCAAAAACATAGGATTACTCTTTTAATTTTTTACTACCCTTACTGAAACATGATTATAAACCCATTAATATTTTCCTAATATACCAATCGTATCCTAAATTGTTTATATTAATACTTTTTATATTTTTAATATATATATATATATATATATATATATATATATATATATATATATAAACATAATATATATTATCTTTAATGACTAAGTATATATTTTTACTAAAATAAATATATATAATTATACGTTATATACATTAAAAGAAAATACTCACCCACTTAAAAATTACCAAAAACGTTTAAATAAACAATACTCAATATTTATGAAATTTCAAAATATATATCAATTATATCAATATCTATATAAAAAAATTTCAATTTTCAAAATATATATATATATAATTTTTAACTCAATATTATTGAATGCATATTATTATACTGCCTCCGGTAGTATATAGCGATGGATCGCCTTTGACCCTGTATTAATTTACGTTGACTTAAAAATTATTTCTAAAAAACCTAAAGTTAACATAAGAAACATAATTTTTTATTTTTCGATATATAAAATTTTGTAGTTTTCTAACTTTTCATTGGTTAATAAGTTTGAAGCGTTATTGGAACCTTCACGTGGTTCGAGATTTCAAATTAATTGAATACACACGCGTCGGTAACTATAGTGCTCTTCCTGGCGGGGTCTCTGATTTTTGCAGCGAACTTTCCCCACGGGCACTGCCTGACTCCTCTATACTGCCGGGCCGTACAGTTTTCTTCTGTAATTTCTGGCCACCAGATAAGTTTCATGAGGCCAGCTATTTCTGAGAGATATGGATGTTACCAGTGACTCGAGCAAGGTGACTACATTTTCACATAACAACACTAAAATGCCTGCATAATTGTAGGGACAAGGTACACCTAACACACAGGTAAGAAACCAGAGTAATGAAAAAAAAGGCACGCAGAAAATATCAGAGCTTGTTGGCTACACAGCCACTAGGTATGCATACACGCGATCCAAAGTCGTTGGAGACTGTGCAGTTATGCTCACCCTCATGCGATGTGATCGAAGAAGCTTATAGCCATATGGTGGCCATTTACTCAGTGGTCTCTGTCTAGATTCGGTAAACCTATTCAAAGAGTCAATAAGGCCTCACAAGAAAAACCTTCCTTGGGAGCATAAATTCTATCAGTCGTGGCATGAACTCTATAAATACCTATTCTACTGTGAGACCAACTAAATCAATTGTCAGTCGCATATCATCTGTGGTCCTTCGCGCACGCCAGATTGCATCGAAGAGGAACCAATGTTGTTCCGTGTACTCTTCGCCTTGGCCGTGAAATAGTGGAAGTTACTTATTGGGCGGGGGGTGTCGTACCTTGGGATAGCACCCTCCGGGTTGCGTGCTACACATAAGAAAACCTTCGTCAGGAAAGAGCTCACCAGCAACAGTGGGAGAGGCACCAATAGCAGTTCGAAAGTAAAATCTTGTTGTTCCATCATCCCATGGTGTTCAAAGAAGTGATGTTCCACTGTACCTTCTTGTTCTCAGATCATTTTTTCCGGCATGAGTTCCATATGCAAAGTCCCTGCATAGCTGATTAAAGTCCAATGCCGGTTGGAGAGCTGTAACCTGTTCCAGTTGGTCTTCCCAGGTGAGTGGACTGGGTAAAGCGGACTGTTAATCTAGAGAATGCCTTTCTTGTAAGATGGATCAATTTATGAGCTTTATTATATACGTAATTATACAAGTGGCTCATGGCTGGTCCATATGGTACAGGTAATTTACACGTGCTTTCTATGAAAACGCCAAATAGACAGTGTTAGAGGACAGATGCCCTACGTCAATGATACTTTCTTGGTGTTTGTAGACCCGTGGCTGCATGTGGCGGCATTATTTTATCTTGAATCTTGCACATATTATATTAAAATATCTGTTGAATTCGACAACCGCCATCCCTCCGCCCGCACCCTGTTACTAGTTGGTTGCCGACAAAAATAGATACTTGGTTCGCCAGTGTGCATAAATATATATATGTGTTACTGTATTTCTCCGAATCTGCTCTTTTATAGCCCTTGGCCGTGTCACCGTTTCATAGATAGATTATAAGCCACATCTTATGCCATCGTGGCCTCATAGAATGTAGATCGCAAACTTCATCTAGTTATTATAACTATTATAGTACTGCCAAGTCATAACAATTTAGTCTTGACCGAATATACGTGTTTGTGTGAATAACTCATCCCTCAAATAATAAATAAAATCTTAAGAGGCGGTATTATGCAACTTTGTTGCTCTTGTTTACACTAAGCACAAATTCAAGTAAAAAATATATGTGTGCAACTATACCATACATTGCAATGCAACCTCACATGCATTAAAAAGGATAAAATACTCAGAAGTTACAACATAAAAAAAAATGTACTACAAAGAGTTGAATGGACAACACTAAATCATTATCAATCCGTCAGGACATGTACTACAAGAGTTGAATGGACACCACTAAATCATTATCAGTCGGTCATGAGTCATGACATGCATTGAAAAAAATAAAAAGCTTACACTATAAGAAAATGTACCATAAAAAGTTGAATAGACACCATTAAATGTTTATCAACCTTCCATGAAGATGATCATTAAGAACTTTCAAATATGCCAAAAAAAAATTATTTTGGTTTTAAAATAATTATATATATATATATATATATATATATATATTAAATTGATATAAATTTATTTATTAAATTTTATAATATACAGATAATAAATTATTTATTTAATAAATTTTATTAATTAAAAAATATAATCATAAATTATTAAATTTAATATTACATTTTAATTGTTTAATACAAATTATTATAAATTTTATGATAATGATGATGATCAATGTGACTGAATCAATCTATGGAACCTTAAGAAGGTAAGGGATTATTTGTAATTCTTTACAATTTTGTTTATGTGCTCAAAAAGCATTCAGAGAAGCTTTCCTAGATCACCATAGTTTTGTTGAGTTAAAAGGTTAGGAAGATTGGTAGTGTGACAAAAAAATTGAAATTGAGATCTAATATGGGTTGAGATCTAAGAGAAAATGATTTTCATCTTCAACCCTCTTAGTGTCACAAAGGTGTCACACTCTTTCATCCCATGGCGTTTTAGCAATTGACCAACGCCCAGTTTCACTATGGAGCTCATGAGAATTTGTTCTTATTTTAGAAATGTTTTTTTTTTCTTTACACTTGTCAAAACATAGAGATATTTTTTATCTTCTAGATTAGAGTTGATTCCCTCCTTATAATACCTTAATTTTATTTTTTCCTCCAACTCTTTATCACACCACATTTTCTCCTTAAATTTTGATTTAATAATATTTTTAATAGTATTCTTATCATGCAAAATGATCTCTTCCATTATTCCTCAATGACCTAGCCAAGACTGAGCATCTTTATGCCAACCCCGCTTGAGTCAAAGGTGGTTTTGGTTGGAGTTTGAAGCAATTTTAGGAAGCCTCTTGTCTTACATGTTTTTAAATTGTTCTTATATAATAGGTATTTAGTCTTAGCTATGCTCTCAATGGGGGAAAGGATTGCCTCTAAGAGGAGGATATGATAGGGTGTATTCCCTTTAATTTTGAAATTATAGGTTATAAAATTATTTTGGATCTGCTCTATCTTTCTCCATTACTCTTTCGAGATACTACATCCCCAAACTTCACATCCATATAGAATAACAAGAGTAACATGAGTAACAAGAGTCTCAAAGAGGAGTTTTTTCTTATTCCATATCCAAAGATTGACTGATTTACAATTGTTTTCAAGCCCATAATAAGTTTTCCATCCTCTATTTATCATTTTCTCAATGCTATAATTCTAGTTGAGCTTGTTGATTCAAATTGGATCTTAACAATTGTTTGTAAATATTGTAAATAAACATGTTTTGTTTTATTTCATTTGATTTGGTCTTTTGGCGCAATGGAATGATAAAATGAACAACTGAGACGGTTGGCCTTCCAAAAGCAGCCCATTAAAAATAATGAGAGTTGCAGTGAAGAGGATAAGGAGGGGGAGATGCAAGAAGAAAGAGGGAAGGATGATAGCAAAAATTGAGGCTTGAAGAGAGAATCTTGTTTAAGGTTGAGTGGACAAAGGAGTTAATAGGCTTGTTCACTCTAAGCAAAGGTGTCTTTGAGCTATGGCATCTATGATTTTGTTCTCTACTAACGCAGTGTATAACTCACCCCTTTATAATTTTCTCTTGAACATAATAAAATAATCTCATTTCAATGATAATATATGAGAGTTAATGCATTCTATTCTTTGGTATATTTGTTTTGAGTTATAGTGATCTATTCATACTCCCTTGAAGTATATTGTGAGCCTGTAGCACCCGTCCACATAATCTATTCCTTGTTGGGTGTTTAATTTTCCCGTTGGTCGATTTCCTCTTTGCATGGGCGATTTCTTGTTTGTTTGATTCATTTTCTTTGTGCCTGGGCGAGTTCATGACTACCTGGGAACTACCCTTTCACCTATAGGTCGTACGGAATCCATAGGGGATGCACAGAGTCTGCACACGCCAAGAATTAATTGTTGAGAAAATTTATAGATCTCTGGGTGTTTTTTGTTCATTGTTGAGCATCTAAATTCATCCTTGCTTTTTTTAATTTTTTGTGGGTGGCCAAAATTTCCCTAGGACTTTTTTTATTTGTTGTGAGTTACCAAAATCACCTTGCAAATGTTTTTCATTTGTTGTTGAAGATCAAATCCGCCCTCTACCTATTTTTTTCGACCGTTGGTGAACTAATTGAACTGGGCTTTCATTTGGTCTATTCGACCATCAAAGAATTCGACTGAGCTTTCATTTGGTCGAACTGACCATCAAAGCATTTGAATGGTCATCCATTGGGTCGACTGGACTAGTGCGTGATTGGCCAGTTTATTATTTGGTCAACTCAAATGTTGACTAGTATATAGCAGGACTTACAATTAGTCGAAGAAGATAAAGACAAAATATTTAAGTTTATTCTAGAGAAGTATCCGTGTTGGTGAGACAGATGGGCCATAGGCCTACCGTTTATGGATCACTTGTGGTGAATATCAATTTCAAGATATTTATAATTTAAAATTTAAAATTTAAATTATATAAAATTATAAATAAAATATAATTCTCACAAAGTGGACATGTTGGATGTGATAAGCCTAGAAGGGTATATTCCCCCTGGGATAGAGGCTCCACCCCAGTGGGCTTTGTGACATCTCGAACATTGCTAAGACAGAAGTTTCCTTCTAGGCATTGGCTTATGGGTTGTTGGCACCAGCCTAAGGGTTATAGTGGCATCCAAACAGATTTGAACCTAGACCTCGCCTGGGTAATCCTAACGAGTTACCAATTCCTTTAGATCTAAGAAACCATTAATCCCTCTCAAGTAAATTTATGTTATGATAAGATATTAACTATATATATATATATATATAGTTATGGAGCATTATTAATGCTCTCCCTATATATATTTATATTTTATATTTCGATTGTTTTAAGGAGAGTTATAATTTTTTTATGGTTTTATGGAGAGTTATAAATCTTAGTGTTATATACATATACATATGATACATCCATACTTTTATTTATTTTGAGTGTTTTTTTTTTGTTTATTAGTTTGTTCGTGACTTGTGGGACTAATTTGTGGCTGAGAAACCGCGACTTAGGGGCATCTAAGTCGTCAAAATCACCCGGGGATCGCACCCGGCCTGAGCCACACCAACCCTTAACATGGATGGATTTTTTGTCTCCGCACGTTTCGAACCGATGACTTTAACATCACATAGTGCCTTAACAGCACACTCCATCATCGACTGTCCTACACCTTGGGGACTTGTTTATTCTAAGTATTATTAATATCTTTACAAATACATTATTAGTCCCCGTCGACTATAGAAATGACTTTGCCCTTTGAATATGTATTAGTTTATTGTTGACTTTAAATTTTCGTGCTATATCCAATGTGTAACATATGAAATCAATATATGTATTTTTTTAAATAATAAAAAAATATATTTTTCTAAAATTTAATTGGCTAATATCTTTGATGTGTTATTGCAGACTTCATGTCATTCAATGTATAAAATTGATTACACAATTAATAGATTTGTGAGTTTGACAAGGAAGGGAGGGAAGGCCGAGGGAGCATGATGTTTGGGCCCGCTATACTGCACTGCAAAAATCTTATCTCTTGCATGTGTTGTAGACCTAATTTCCCTCTATGTGCTCTCAAACCGAAGGTGTGCCCTCTATTGTTCTGGAGGACAACGCTTTCGAATTCAGTGTTGGATTCTCTAGCTTGATTTTAGTGTTCTTCTCAAACCCACTGTTCCTGCCATTTAATCTTCTTGTAGGCTTTCGGATTTGGTCGAACTTTTCCCTTTCCCTGTTGTTGTAATCTCAGATTAGAGTGGCATGGTCCACGGGAAAATATAAATTAAGAGAATAGCTAACTCTTCGACCAGGAAGGTCACGTTCGCGAAGAGGCGTAGGGGGTTGTTCAAAAAATCTCGGGAGCTATCGATTCTGTGTGAAGCAGATGTAGCCCTCATCGTGAGATGTAGCCCTCATCGTTTTTTCTTCCAGGTAGTCATTAAAACATTACTCCCGTTAATTTGACATTTGAGCTACAACATACTCTAACAGAAATACACATTTAGTCTTAATAGTATGTGTGATGAAACAACACAGTCGGTAGTAACCCCAGTTCTCCACATTGATTAGATATCCCGGTACAGAAGGACCACGTTGAGGGTCTTTATTAAGGACTAGGATCAAGGAAAATCTTTTACAGAAATTTATCATACCCTAATTCCAATTTTAACATTGAATCTTTTACTAACATGAAATGTTGTTCTCGATGGAAAACCAAACCAGTAATTACGTATTTTGAAAACGGAAAACCCAAGGTTGTGCCAAATGAGCAGACAATGCAGCTATGTAAACGTCGATATGCAATGTATGAAGTTTGAACCAAGTTACAGGAAAAGCACATTATGATAACCATTGGTAGGGGATAAGCTACAGTAACTTGAGCACAAGATCATGGCCACACAAACTGTGTCCAGTTAGGGTAAAAAAGAAAAAGTGAACAGATAAATAAAACAAAATCTAAGAACGTCCAAATTGTAAGATCCAAAAAATCTTGAAACAAAAAGCCTGACAGTTCTCTACAAAAGTGAGATCTGCGTAGTCCATCGCTCAAACGCAAAGAAATATCTGGGAAAATTACCCTGTCTAGTTCACAAAAGGCGCAAAATTTCCGCCAATAGCAACAAAAACCCGGTTTAGCTAGATAAGCAAAAAGCGCTTGAATGTAAAAGGAATTTACAGCCTTAACCTCGGACAACTAGCCTAATGCATGAATTACAAGCAAAACGTCGTAAAACATCTATCCGATAGGTGTATTGGCTGAGATGCAATTAATTTTCAGTTCTTCATGCAGTTGTCATGGCTTCAAAAAATCCAAAAGCCTGTATATTTACATTTTGGCAAAGAAGCAGCTGCTAAAAAAATCAGAAACTTCGACGGAAAAAGTAACATACTTGAAGCAGAAACTTTGTCGTTGCGTATGACGTCCAATTACGAAACCATAACTTTCACAAATAAGGCACAAAAGCATGCTGCCACAGCCTAATGAAATGCAAAAGCAGCAAACAAAAAATACTTACAAGAAGGATGAAAATGCAAACGCTACAAGGAGAAAATACTTACAAAATGGATGAAAATGCAAAAGCAGCAGGAAAAACAGCTAAGATTTAACATTTAAAACACATAGAGAAGAAAGGAACAACAACGAGACTCAAATTGTACAGACATTATACGAGAAGCCTGAAAGCAACATCAAAAACAACTCAAACTTTTTAATTAATACATCAAAGTGTGCAGGAAACGAAAAAATAGATGGAGCACTATGTGTGATCCGCGAAACAAGAAAACAGGAAGGAAAATAGCTAAAATTTTACCAGCCAAGAAATGAAAAAATGCTCTAGATGTAAGCCGAAATCTGCAACAAGCTACCGCTAAACGAAAATGCGAGAGGCCTGGTAAAATGCCTCAGAGTGCCTTGTGTGACTTGAAACTTAGTTGAGTTACTGAAAGGAAAATGTTTTGGTTTATTTTGGTGAATGCCTTGTGATTTTACAACTTGATCAAGCACATTGGGGACGAGTACTTTTTCGCCTACATCTTGAAAGGAACTGTGTAATCACTTGAACATTGTACCTGGAAAATGATTATTCTTGTGAACCAACTATTTCTTGTTCTATTTTTGGTTTGTTTTGAAATTTCCTTGGAAATATGGGCCAACTAAGTTCACTTTACACATGAAAATAGACTCCTAACGAGTGTTTGCACATTATGCTGCACAATTTAAGGGCCTATATGTCATTTCTCAGCTTGCCAAAAACAATGAATTGGTTCTTTGAGAATC
>JASDQU010946137.1:23949-34464 GCA_032191745.1 Picea mariana
GGAGAAACGCATGAGAAAGAGGAGGAAACGGGGCCGGATCCTTCAGATCTAAGCGCCAAAGTCACGAGCTGCCGCTGTAAATCGAGGGTAGAGGCGGCCGAACCCTCCAAGTTGTCAGAATACTGCTTTGCATTCCATTCGTCGCCTAAAGACTTGCAGATGAATGTGTAAGCACCCATTCTCTCCACTGACATGAGCAAGATCAGGTCTCCTGAAAGTTGAAGGACATGGGGGTGGGCTTTGATCCCTGTGAGTTTTCAATATTAGAATACATTCATTTTTCTCATTATCTCCATCCACTTCCAAGTTTTTTTATTCATCAATAATATCGTGAAAAAATTCTTCTTTCATGTAAAGACAATCTTGCTCATTATTCTTCTAAAGATTCATTTCTTTCACCAATTATTCTTGCTGCAAGTGCTCTTGAGGCTCTTTATCATCTATTGCAAGGCTGAAATCTTCTCGCGAATTTGGTGGAGGTTCCTTGATTTCAATCTCAAATTTTCTTCTTGAAAGATCTTCATATGGAGTATATATGAGGTTGCACTTTTCTTCTTGCAAATTGGAATTTTCATCTTCATGTTCAACAATATGTCTTGACTCATAAAAGTTAGCCAATATTTGATTAGATTCTTCTTCAAATTTAGTCACTTCATTATCTTGCGTCCATATGGGAGAGGGTGGGTGGGAAACAACATTAAAAGAATCAACAAAAACATATGAATGCACTCTTGGGATGAAATTTTTTGCAAATGAATTTTCTAACACATCCCAACTGGTAATGAAGTTAGGCATTAGTGAGCTATACCATTCAAGATTATCACCTCACATAGTTTGTAAAAATAATCTACATGTAACATTGTCCTCGATGAGATTGAAATCATGACATATACTTTTGAAATTAAAGATGTGTTGCTCTAGATCTTCTGAAGTATCCCCAAAGAATGTAGGAAATGTTTTCATAGAAATATCAGGCGTTTGAAAATCTACTTCTTCTATATTTAATGGGGTTTTACAAAATCGCCTCCTTCTTTGGGCACTTCTTCTTTTTGCTGAGTCTTGTAAATCCATTGGTGGGATTGATGGAGAATTTAAAGGAGCATCATGACATGAATGAAATTCTTTAGATGAATCACAATATACATCTTTTTGATATTTTTGAATATTTCCAATGGAGTTTCTGTTGATTAATTGGGTTGGTTATCATTGATGTCAACCCTTGAAGAATGCTCGGTAGCAAATTACGGTAGAACAAAGGTTTGGGTAATGGAACCAAGTTTGTTTGATGGATAATGGCATGAGTTTTGATATATTTTTAGGCAATACTATTCTATATGGATAGTACATGTCATGTCATTTCCAGTGGTATGTGAAACGTCACATAACTCCTCATGGTTAGAGAGTTATGGCCATGTGAAGTTGGAGAACCATCATGAGTCATCTAGAAGCCCCAAAACGTCAAAGTAGTCAAAGTGGATACAAAACAAATTATTTAAATAATAAAGTTAATGGAAAAATTACTAAGTTCACAAGTGGTTAGAAGTGGGTTAGCCCTAAAATAAGGAAAGTGGGTTAAGATGGTTAGAAGGTAATTTAAATAATAAAGTGAAGTGATGAGTGTACTATAAGTCAAAGTGGATACAAAAGAAATTATTTAAATAATAAATTTAATGGATAAATTACTAATTGGACAAGTGGTTAGAAGTGGGTTAGCCCTAAAATAAGGAAAGTGGGTTAAGATGGTTATAAGGTAACCCCTTGAGGAAGCTACATGAAAGTATAAATAAGACGCAAGGCTCTCTAATTTTAATCACACTTGAGCATATTGAATATCTACAAGTGACTGAGGTAACCAAAGGATATCTAAGCCGAATTTCAGAGGGAAGGTGAAGTAAAGAAGGTTGAAATTCAAGGGAGGATAAATTCTTTTGATGATGCTTTCTAAGGTATGTTATTTATAGGTCATCTCACCATTTTCGCAATATTTTTTTTTTCTAGAATGATTCAGACCGTGAAATTGGGAGGCCGTTGAGGAAACATATCCAAGTAGTTGTGATAAGAATTTAAGCTTGTGGGTCATTGTATTTTTGGAGTTACACTCCATATAAAATAGGGTTTGTGGCTAGTCCTTAAACTAGTCTAAAATAGGTGTTTTGGGTAAAAACGTCATAACTTCTTCATAACAGATCCAAATTGAGTAAGGACAAATTTATTGGTTAGAGTATAGTATCCGGTATTTTGTGTACCATTTTAAGACCAATACAACAAAAATTCCATGTAGGGCATGCTCTACAAGTTCGCTCTCTATAATAATCCATATTTCAACAAGGTATGCCATTTTTGCTATAACTCCTTTTCTGAGAGGTTCCAAGTAGTGAAACCTGGAGAAATTGCATAAAAGACACTGAAGAACATTGTGTACTATTTTCATATCTTTATTCATTACAGGTACATAGTTATGATTATTTCAAGTTAGGGTTGTTGACTAATCCAAAATTAGTCATGTGAGACTAAAATAAAGTTTGATGGACATGTTAGTCTCTTGTTGTTAAAGTTAAGGAAGGTTTACAGGTATGTGATCATATACACCAAGTCTACTACAGAGTTATAAATCATATTTGGATGATGAAATTGATGAGGGCTTTACATTGAGGTACATGTTGGGTACATGGTTGAGACAAGTAGTTGAGTTGGCACATACATGAAGTGTATAGTTGATGATGTTGGTACATATTGATGAGTCATAGTTTATGTGTATTTGATGCATTATTGGTACATATTTGGTGCATGGTTGATGCACTCATTGATGGTACAGGTTGAGGTATAGGTTGGTGCATGGTTGATGCAGTTGTTTATGGTACATGTTGATTACAGGTTGTTTGGACATGTTATTGTCATGGGTTATTTGTATAGGTTTGATGCATGGTTGATGCATTTTTTTATGGTACAGGTTGATGTATGGTACATGTTGGCACAGGTTATTGGTACAGGTTGATGTATGGTACATGTTTGCACAAGTTATTGGTACAGGTTGTTACAGGTTGATTCGTACATGTTTACAATAGTATATCTCATAGTGATAGTGTGACAGTGGTTTCATCATTCTACTTCTATATCAGGGAGGTTGGACGAGGCAAGGACAGGTGGTTGTAGCCACCTTCCGGTTGTATCCAGAGAACATAGAGGGTTGTATCCTCCTTCTGGTTGTAGCCAGAGAATTGGGGAGTTGGAGCTTCCCTCAGGTTGTAGTCTCCTTCTAGTTGTAACCAGAGAATTGGGGAGTTGGAGCTTCCTTCAGGTTGTAGCCTGAGAAAATAGGGGGTTGGAGCCTCCTTCCAGTTGTAGCTGGAAAACAAAGAAAGTTGGTGTTTCCAATAAATGTAATTCTTAAAGACATATAAGAAAAAGCATTATGTGGTTTTCTCCGGCTTTGGGTTTCCACGTAAAAACACTAGTGTATTGTGTATGTGTATGATTTCTCATTTGTTCATTATTTATTTACTCTACAGCTATTGGATGATAATGTTACAATGATATAACACTTGCATTTTGGGGTTAAAAAGGATTTAATTGCTCTATTACTGATTCACCCCCCTCTCAGTAATCCAACAATTTCTACGGAGCTTATTCTCCCGAATCTTCAGTGTTTCTTGGGTATTTTTGAGGTTATAAAATAGGTGCAACATATTTCAATAATCCTTTTTAGAAATTCCTTGCATCTAGAACAAGAAACAATTTTCCTAAATCTTCTTTTCGAAACTTTAAACCATGGAGACTCTAGTTCTTCAATCTGATCTGAAGCAGGGCCTCAAATATCTTGAAAATAAATTTCTCCTCAGTATGGTCACAAAACATGTTGACGTTTGAATCTATAATGACTGAAACGACAACCTCACGAGGATATGAATCCCCCTGCGTTTTTAAAGAGGTGGTACTTCTCTTTGGCTAAAAGATATATCCTGAATATATTGCATTAGGAGAATGCTTAAGAAACAAACCCTATATCTTTATTGCTTGGATTTATTCAAACAAATGGTTCTTCACTAACCCGGTCTGATCTTTATATGCAATAAGAAGTCTTTTAACAATAGAAAAGATTGAAGGAGGGCTTCAACTTCATAATTTCTTTGTGATCAACATCATATACACAATATTCTCAATCA
Organism: Picea mariana; assembly: GCA_032191745.1. Taxonomy (NCBI): domain Eukaryota; kingdom Viridiplantae; phylum Streptophyta; class Pinopsida; order Pinales; family Pinaceae; genus Picea; species Picea mariana. The sequence continues at coordinate 28,113 of JASDQU010946137.1, forward strand.
TATATAAATGCATCCATATCTTCTTCACAAGGAAAATGAGAGAATGATTTGATCATCTCAAATAATTTTAAAAGAGGATTACTATAAATATCAAAAGAAAAATTGATAGATCAATTTCAAATATCTCATGCTTAAGACTCAAAGTTACAAGATACAATCAAAATCAACCCCAAATCAATTATTTGTGGAGTTTTATTCATAAAAAATTTCTTCATTACAAAATCTATGACAATCATGTATATGGATGTAAATACTTCATGATCATATAAACAAATTATTTTGAAGAATACAATAAGAACACTTAAAACTCAACTTTGTGCCTAATTTAGAGATTCAAGCATAAAGATATGATAAATAGTGTAGAATAATAAAAACAGTAGAGAAGATGGAGATCTCTCTTCTTTGATCAAAAGCTTGAATGTATATTCATGGTTGTACCTTCTTCTTCCTATGATATTATTCCCTTCCCCCTTGATAATTATGATTTTGGAACCCTTTGATGAAGCACTTCTTCTCCTTCTAAAATTAGATTTTCTAACTACTTGAGTAGTTAGGGTTTTTCTTTTCTTTAATTTCCTATACACTTTTTTTCTTGAAGTATTCTCTTTAATTAATTCTTCATTAAGTGTTTTTAAAGAGTTCACATCATTTTCATTAGTATATTTAAAATTGGTCATTTTCCTTTTTTAATAAAAGTTTTAAAATAAACTTTTATTTTCAAAATTTAATTAATTTACCTTTAAAAAATGAGGACTGTATTTTAATTTTATGGAAGTGATAGTCAACTTTTTAGCCATACAAATCATTTCATATGTGATTTTCATCATATTATATTTCCAACGATATAATTTTTCCCCAAATCCGTCACTCAGATCTCAATATATGAGCTCATGAAGTTGAGTTGTCACGCAGACCCATTAAAAAATGAATCTGACTGATATCTCGATTTCTTGGAAAAGTGTGGTCACTTTCAGCTCCTCTAATCTATACCAACATTTTATTTTCCAAATACCTTTCCAATAGTATAAAATTTGTGCAATTTTGTTGCTCGGATCTAAATTTATGGCCACTGCAAGATCGTGAGTCAACCACCATCGATCAAGTTTGATGGGAAAATATGGGCCCTTTGATCTCAAATTCGTTTTTTCCTCTTATGAATTTGACTTTTTTTGTCAAAACTCTTTATCCCACATGCATTGGGATGTTAAAATCTTTAACATGTATAATATTAAGTGGGTAATACACTTAGTAAGAAATAAAAAAGAAGATTATTGAGAGCTATGGGTCAACCCCTTGGGAGATTAATTAAATAATAATATTTTGACCAAAATTATACTCCACCCACATCTAGTCAACCTATAGATGTCTGAGACATCATGTCCAATCATCATCCATTCACTTGCCACGTGTCACTTTGATATATGTCCAGAAAAATTAGGACAAGAGAAATATAATTAAAATAATTTGAGGAATTCATGGGGTTATATGAAGTATGGAAAAGGGAAATAAAACAAAATGAGAATATGAATGTGAATGTGGAAATGACTAAGTATAGAACATGTGGTATAGAGAGTAGAGTGTAAGAAATAAAAATGATTAAGTATGGAGAGGAGAGTAAGGAAGAGAGAAAAATGTTAAGTAGGAGAAGAGAAGTTTTATAGCAAGATTTGTCTCACCCTATGCAATCTTGTACAAAGGGCCTTTTTCCATTTCCCTATGCAAAATTTTCATTCCTTTTTACAAATATCAAAGCTAAACATACATTTTTTCCACATATACTCACCTTTCCTTCTATAAAACATGCATATACGCAGGTTGCACCACTACAACCCGTGTACATTGGATTTGTGCTAAAAAATGAAAAATGGTGTTGAGTTTCCATGTCACGATAGGGGATCAATGATCCTTGGCCTTCCATATACTGGAAACATTTCGAATTGGCCCTTCAGTTCCATTTGAAGGCTATAAATGGGTCAATTCCGAGCTATGGAAAAGGAGAGAAAGAATTCAACTTTGAGAGAAAAGTTACTCTGGAGGAATTATTCACTTCACATTGAGTCTGAATCCCTTTATCCTTTAAGTCTAAACACAGTGTTCAGCCCCCAAGCTCTACCCTTATTGAGTCAAAACTCCATTGTCTCTCTTACATGAGCTTTCCTTTGGTGGAGGATTGAAGTGGTGGAGGCCCATCTGGAAGGAACTTAGTTTCTCGGTTTCAAACCGTGTCAACACGAAAGTCTGTAACTTATTCATTTTTGTTGATCATATATTAATAGAAATACTCTTTTCTTGTCCAATTGATATCTTGCAAATATTTGAATTATTATTCCATGGGCGTATTTGTTATGAATGTTAATGGATTATGCTATTGAATGTGCTAACATCATTTATTATCACCATATGCTTGCTTTGCTTGGTTGTTGAGGACTAGTTGCAGGTGTATTGCTTTGGGTCAAGTGATCAACGGTGGACTTCATCGAACATCTAGATGAAGTAGGCCTTTTATCTTGTCTTGCTAGAATATTTGTGCATATAGCATACTTGAGAATATAGTCGATTTCTGCAGTCATTTCCGTCTGTTGTGGTTTTCCCCTAGCCATAGAGAGATTTTCCTCATAACAGAATTGGCGACCATATTGGGGATTGAATCTTCTTTCTTGGGGTTTGGAGTGTTTTTCTCCTTAGATTGCTCTCTTTCATATTGTGTTTCTTGTCGTATCATTGCTTGAAAACCTCTTTTCACTCTGGGTTTGAGTCTTTCAGCCTTCTCCTTTGCCTAGTTATGTTTTTGACACATATACCCAGGTTTTTGCTTGATAGTCGCGTATATATGTGTGATGTCCTTCTGCAAGCTACGTACATACGCGCTTTTCCCTTGAGCAGTTCTGTACACCAACCTCTTTTGCTTGTTTGTTGGGTTTGGTGGTTGTTGGGTGGGTTTTGATGATTGTTGAGTCTTCTTGAGACTCTCTAGTGACTGTTAAGTGTATGTGGGATGACATGAAACCTGTCTTTGGTTGAATTTTTGGGCGAAGCCTTTCTCATCATCTTTTTATTTTGATTGTCCTTGTACATTGGGCTGGGTGTTTTTCTCCTTGGTATCCTACTTGATTTGTATCTTTCTATACACAGTAAAATCTTTAGTTGTTGTTCAGTCCATGCATTTTCATTTTTATTATATTGAAAATACAAAAATATTAGGCATTTTACATTGACTGGCATTATGATCTTTTGATTCTTTGTAATTTATCTTAGTGCATGTAAAGAAAGATTGCATTTTTATTCATAATTGCAGAGTTGAAATTGAAAATTGCATTGTTTAAAGAAGCATATCATTCATTGAAAATTGAAGTTAGGACTTTGCATTGTATTCATATTTACTTTACTTGTTAAGTCCTAACATCACTAGTTTCACCCCCGCACCTTTTTGAGTAAGCACGGCCATTAAAATTAACGCTATAATTTAAAATTGATTAGTAACGATTTTATTTTCTAGGGTGCACAAACTAGCTTAGGATTTAGTGCCTTGGAATAGGATTTTGTGAGTAAAATTCTCCAAGGATATTAAATCAACATATGTGTATAACTAAGGGAGTGGAGAAATCCATTGTATAATCGGTAAGATCAGGAGGCTTCGCTTACACCAGAGTTAATCACGAGGTCACATGAAGCCGGTTGAATGGATATCCCCCTGATACCTTCTTAGCGTCAGAGATATTTCTGGGGATCTATTCGTATCTGGAGATCTTGCTAGTTCCCTTACCTCTGTGAGAGGTGGTTCTTTCAAGGTTTTGGGATTTTCTACCCTGCCCATACGGTGGAATTGACTTATGACTACTCGCCTGTGCATCAGTTATATAGTGGTTGCTTAGTTGCTTGACTTAGGTGCCACATAGGTTACTTGTAGGGGTTATTATGCAGGTACCCTGGGTCAGATAAGAGTCAGATAACACACAGTCTTTATGGAGGATTACCTCTTCGAGGGGATCTGACCGACTGGTTTTTAAGCCCATGAGGACCCTTATAACTGATTATGTTACCTCTGATATTTAGCAGGGAGTCTCAGGCCCCTCTTGGGTGAGACATACCTTCTTTAGGGAGGGAGGCCCCTTTCAGCCACTTTATCTCATTTGTGTGGATATTGGTCGTTTGATTATTTTTGGTGTGCTCTTTGATTATTAGTTGGCCTTAGGATTGTATACTAAGTTTTCGTTATCATGGACAGTGGAGTTCCTTTAGCTCCCTCATTTACCGCTACCTCCCCCATGACATTCACTCACTTCATGGGGATGGATCCGTCCAATTTTCATAATGGTATGCAGAATTAGGACACTGAGTCCATGCCTTGGGTCTCTAATCATTTTCCTGATGATATGTCGAATGTGTCATCACCCTTTCCATCCTTTCCCTGACCCACTTATATGAATCCTAGCATTGGATCCGGGGGCACCATGACCTTGCCATCTACATCTTCATTTGATATGAGGCATGCCCCTCAACCATCTCTCACTATGGGAGGTTGGAACCTCCCCTCTTACGGATCCAGTTCTAGCTATGTTTTTTCAGGATCTAGTACTCAAATGGGTGGTTATTCTACTTATTACACCCCATCTATATACCCTTCATCCAACATGCATGTTCCTACGAACACTTTTCCCATGGCGGGTCCCCATATATCCCTGGGTCTTTCATACAGAGAGAATCATTTTTATGGTTCAAGCTACCCTCTTCACGGAACCCCTTCACATGGGGGAAACATATATCCTCACTTGAATAATCATTATCATACTTTTTTCTCTTTGCAGACATCTGCTTCAATGATGATGCCTGTAAAAACCTATATGGATCATTTAGGCAGAGGATACTACCCTTTCGGTCAGGGACAAGGTGTAAACCAGGACCCTTCCTGACCTGCAACGTTTCAAAGCCAATATTTTCCTAGACCTTGGTATAAAATTCCACAACCCACCACCGCTAGTCCAGTCATTGCCAGTCAAACTGGAGCCCCATCACCAACCTCTGCCAGTCATGTTGGAGATTTGTCGACGACCTCTTCAAGTCATGTTGAAGACCCGCAACCATCCACTACTAGTCATGTTCGGGGAATCACTCTAGTTTCCACGAGTCATATCGATGTCACATATCCAACCTTTGTACATCATGTGGGAGGTGACTCTCTATCCTCTGCCAGTCATGCTGAGAACATGTCACTAGCCATTGTAAATGATGTTGGGGGCATTGAGAAGCCTAGACATCTCAGACATAGGCCTAAATTCTTTTGCAGGACTTGTGAAGGAAATCACTTTACTCATTTATGTCCTGCTATTGTTGGGATACCAAAAGTGTGGGGCTCACCTAAGGGCCCTTCATATTCTGAGGCATCTGTGGTTTCCCCACATCCTATTTCTCCATTGATTGACATGACAGTAATGTCCCTACAATTTTCTCCTGACCACACCCCCGTTGTCGAGGTTGATGTGTCTCTTGTTCCTGTTATCACGCATCCGATTCAACCTAGAGTTGAAGAAGTGGTCATATCAGTGCAATCTCTGGTCAATCCAACTCTCCTTTTGGAGGGTGTTACATCCTTCAACCATGTCATTAACATTTATGATACTGCACATTCTGAACAAGAGAGAGTTTTACTCTCCCCGAGTACTCTCCCTCCAAGTCCTGAGGAAGTTACCTTTAATTGGGATGGTATTGTGGGGTATCCAATGCTCCCTCCTATGTATTTTCAAGTAAGAGACATTATCCGATATATCACGAAGACAATAACCTCTGCTAGCACTTTATCCTCCTCAACTTGGAGAGCTTTGGGTTTTCCCAACCTTATATCAGCTATTCGTAAGATACTGACATTTCACAAGAGTCCAACACGGGAGCCTTGGCCTCCCTCGTGACTTGTCGCCCAAAAACTCCCAAGCGAGTCTGATTTAAGCTATTTCCTGACTCGTCTAAAAAGAAAAAAGATTGTCGAGTGAATTTTTCCCTTTCACACTTGTTAAATTGGACTTGAAAGGCCATGAGTCTTAGTTAAGATCTTTTCCGACTCATTTTCAAAAAGTGAAAATATTGTCGAGTGAACTTGTCTCTTTCACACTCATAAATTGCATTTGAAAGGATGTCTATTTGGCACAAGTTTATCCTTTTTTCACACCAAGTAGACTACGATTATGAAAAAGGAGATTTTTTGGTGTTAATTTGTGATTGCATTGCATGCCCTTGATTGCAGTATTGAGCATATAATCGGTTCTCGCTTTGCATTATAAATCGTTTTTCTCAACAGTTTTTCATATTCAACCAAACAGAGCCTCATTTATATCCTTCGCAATTTGACACCCTATACCCA
>JASDQU010946137.1:78974-92533 GCA_032191745.1 Picea mariana
GGTTTATGATATAAGATGGGTTCGTGAATTGTTTAAGGACGAAATATATTTGTGGCTTATCATTGCTATGCACGCTTCATATTTTGATATGATTTTTGCCTTTAACAATGTTCAAGAGCTATGAGAGGATTAATTAGGTTTAGGCATATGGGTATGAGGGATAGGCGCATGGGTTCAATACTAAGGTCATAAGATCTAGTATATATTTTCATACTTATTGTAGTTTTATGAGCATAGGAAAATAAATACCATGTTACCTTTGCTTTCACCTTTGTATGATCGATACCCATAGCATGTGTGATTGCTTGTAAATTGTCAGAATTCATCCTTTTAGACTGAAGCTTCTTGAAAACTTGGTACGGGAATGTCTTGTACTTTTGTTATTCTGTGCTTATCTTCTTTGTATTTGGTTCTGGAGGTGGATTATATGAGTTTGGAAAAGAGTTCTGAAGGGGCTCTTTGACCTTCCCCCATGCCAAAGATGTATATCTGTAGGCAAGAAGATTCAATCTTTTTATATCATAATGGAGAAAAGATGATAAGAGAAAAAAGAAACCAATCAAATTTTAGAAGTACAGTTTATCACCTATCATATAATCTCATGCCCAAAAAAATGAAATTGCCCTTCTTTTAATGGATTATTGATAGAGGTAGCATTCAGCAGTGAAACAGGGGAATATATATATATTGTTGCCAGAAGAACAGATCCCACCTAACTTGCTTCATATTTTTACTATCATTGGATGTTATAGATAAATTTCACAATATGAGTAGATTAGGCTCCCTAGTTAGGGCCCCACTCTTAAGAAGTTTCCTTCTTAGATAGTGTAGGCTTTAGATGTTAGACCGGTAAGTTGACTTAGGGTGATTCTCAAATGGACATTTGCTTGGAGTAATTATATTGCTGATTCATCTGGAGTTTTGTATCTCATGAAATCCAATAATGACCTTTACTTTTTTTGTTTTAGATGGCAAAAATTGGATTTTTCAATCAGACAAGTATAGATGAGACATTTTTCAACCGGAACCCACTGCCAACAAGCCTGTTCAGTACTCCGGTGGGGTAGTTGTGATAATTAGTGAGAGGTGCCTTCCCCAGGCAGAATGCCCCATTGCCAATAGGTCTGTTCAGTACCTTGATGGGTTTGCCTAGTCATACCACAGACCGATACCCGCTGCCAGCAGACCCGTTCAGTATCCCAGTGGGTTAGTCTCTTAAACCCTTTTTCCATCAGAGGCTTCTTGTCCATAGTCACCTATTTTGGTTTGTATTAAAGAGTGCTTTGCATGGTGACAGGGGAGGCTCGTCTGAAAACCTTTTTACAAGGTGGAATGGTATTGGGTTGGAAGGCATATACTCTTCTTTTGTATGTCTTTTAAATATTTGTCTGAAGGAAAAATAGACTTTTATGCTCATTATTTCTTTAGAGTGATCTAGATGTATATTTTTGTTTGAAGTTGTCCATAAGAGAATGACCTAAAGTTTCCTTAGGGTATTGGTACATCCTCTTCCATAAAAAATTTTGTAGTGTGCCCATGGTAGAGAGTGTTCATATACTCATATGTTACTCTTTAATAAGATACTCCAATGAATACTATTGAAGTCTGGTTAGGGTGAGATAGTTGCTTATAGGCTCATATATTTTTTCTTTAAATCATGCTGGAATGTTGGGTAAAGGCAACTTCTAGTCTTTAAAGTGGATTATGGTTCTTTGAGCAATCATAGGTAAATATTGTGTCTCTCTTTCTATTTTTTTTTTAAGCAATAGAACCAAAAGAGATTACAATTCTTCTCAGCAACAGAACCAAAAGAAATTAAAATTCTTCTCAGCAACAAAACCAAAAGAAATTAAAATACTTCCCTTTAGTTGTCAACAGAAGGGTTTCCATTTGATACCGAATTTGTCTTCGTGGTTCCATCTTAAGTGGTTGTTGCATGGCTTCATACTTTAGTTTAATTGACATAAAATTTTGAAATATGCTTTGTCAATTAGGTAATATGTCTTGATAGTACTGTAGAAGGACAGACTCTGGTACCAGACTGGTACTGGACTGGTACTGGACCAGAAAAGGATTTTTGGTACCAAAAGAGAACAGAATATTGTTGATGCCTACAACTGATGTTTAGCAAGATCATGAAGGATCAAATAGATTATAAAAAATTGCTTATAAAAGAAAAGAAAATTTGCGAAAGTAAAACAAAAGGAGGTAAGAGTCTCTTGTTACCTTCAACTTATTAACAAAATTAAATCCACACCTATGTACAAGAAGCTTCAAATAAACCAATCAATCAATGTGGGTCAGTAGGAGGATCTCCTTCGTTACTGATCATCTGCATGTTTGAATTCTGTAATATACGAGTCATGAATTCTTCTTTTGATAGAGGTTTGTTGTAAACTCGCAATCGGTGACCATTCACAAGTAGTGGTGTCTGTTGTTCATCAATTGTCTTTATACTGATTGAACCATTATCGTAGATAGTGTCAATTTCGTAAGGTCCCATCCAATGGGTGGTTAACTTACCTTTAAAGTTCTTGAATCTGCTGTCATACAATAGGGCCCAATCTCCTTGTTGAAAATTTTTCTTTTTGAGATACTTGTCATGCCATTGTATTCTCTGTTCTTGAATGAGGGTAGTCCTTTGAAGTGCTTCCTGCCTGGTTTCATCCAACTCATTAAGCTGCAAGAGTCTTTGTTGTTGGGCTTCATCCAAGTTCATGCCAACTTGTACTACAGTCTTGAAGGTTTTGATCTAAAATTCTATGGGGAGGAGCACCTACTTCCCATACACTAACTCATAGGGTGTATGTCCTGTTGTATTCCTCCAGGTGATTCTATAAGCCCACAAGGCTTCTAATAATCTTTCAGCCCAATCCTTATGGTGCAGATGTACTGTTTTGGTAAGAATGGACTCAATAAATTTGTTGGTAGATTCTACTTGTCCATTTTCTTGTGGATGATAGGGTGTAGATTTCTTGTGTTTGATTTGGTACTGTTCTGTAATACCTTTGACTAGATGAGAAGTAAATTGAGTTCCCTGATCAATCACAATTTATTGAGGTACACCAAATCTAGTAAAGATATCATTAAAAAGGAAATCTAACACTGATTGTTCACTTGCAGCCGGTAAAGCTTTTGCTTCAACCCATTTAGTCACATAGTCAGTGCATACAAGTATACACTTTTTCTTTTTAGATGCAGGGTTAATGGGCCCTACAAAATCTAATGCCCATTTCTCAAATGGTTCAATAACTACCTGGGCTTGAAGTGGAATTTGGTCTCGTGCAGTAGGCTTACCCATTCGTTGACATTCATCACAATTGGACACATAGGTTTTAGCATCTCTGAAAATATGGGGCTAGTAGTAACTTGATTGCAGAACTTTGTAAGTAGTCCTTTTGTCTGCGAAGTTTCCTCTACAAGGGCCATCATGGCAGGCTTGTAAAATATCATGAATTTCATCTTCCCTTACACATCTCCTGATCACCAAATCTGGTCCTGTTTTGTAGAGACAATCATCATGCCACATGTAATTTTCACTTAGTTGAATTACTTTCTGTTTTTCTCTAGGAGACAATTTCTAAGGCATCTTTCCTGTCACAAGATAGTTAGCGACATCTGCATACCACAGAGTGAATGTAGAAATAGAAAATAAATTTTCATCAGGAAAGGTATCTTCTATTGATGCATTATCTCCTAGATGAATCATTCTAGATAAGAAATCAGCCACAAGATTATCTTTACCAGGTCTATCAATAATGTTGATATTAAACTCTTGTAATAATAAGAGCCATCTTGTAACTCTAGGATTTGTTACAGGTTTGTTCATTAAGAATCGGATGGCTGAATGATCAGTGTGTACAAAAGCTTGATATCCTGTAATATAGTGTCTAAATTTATTGATAGCATGGACTACAACTAGCAATTCTTTTTCTGTGACTGTATAATTAACTTCAGCTGGAGACAGATTTTTATTGACGAAGTAAATAGCATAGGGCATTTGATTTTCTCTTTGTCCAAGGACTGCCCCAAGGGCTATGTCTGAGGCATCGGTGTCTGATTGTTCTTGTATTCCTCTTACTTGTTCAAGTGTTAACAGAGGTCTGATGCAATCTTCCTCTCCATAAGGGTTTTCTAACCAAATAGGTATTTCCTGTGCCGGTTGGGCAGGAGGGAAGAGGACAAGTTTTTGGCTATGTGTGCCATTGGATATAGTCATCTCACCAGACCAACAACTGATAAAGGCATATGCTGTGGCTAGCCAAGGGTGGCCAAGAACCACAGGGTGTCCTGGTTTGTAGGATGATTTAGAATAGATGACTAAAAAGTCCACTAGATATTCCCAAGAAGCTAGAGTGACCGTGACATCATCTAGACTTCCTGCAGGGCTAATGACTGACTTATCTGCCAACTCGATCATGGTTTGGGTTGGTATTAACTGGTTGATTTGGAGTTTTTGCATAGTGTCAAAATACATTACATTAATAGCTACACCCAAATCAATGAGTGTGTTTGGTAGAGAAACACCATTAATTTCAACAGTGACAACTGGGTTTCCAGGGTCATTATATTTGTATGGCATTTCAGAAATAAATTCAAATATTTGTCCCACTACCTGAACAAGAGGAGGTTCCTTCTTCTTCCTTCCTGGTTTCTTAATGCAAAGATCCCTTATCATTTTGGCGTATATAGGGATATCCTTAATAGCTTGTAGCAGAGGTATTTTTATGCACACATTTCGTAATTCATCTTCTATATCTCTGTGCAAGGGTGGGTTGGGTTTCTTCACTAGCAGTCTTTCAGAGTAAGGTGGGAGATTAATTTGTTTGGGTATTCGTACAGACTGAGAAGTGATTGGGATAGGAGGAGAGGCCTCTTCTTCTGCATGGGTGGTTTGAGTGTTTTCTTCCTCATAATGATTATCATTTTCTTCCTAAATTATTACTGCAGGATCTGATTGGTTTACCACTTTCCCTGATCGTAGTTGAATTTCATAGGTGGGAAACGTTTGAACTTCTGTATTTTGCACAGGGTGGGTGGGTCAATTATTGGGGTTAGGGACTGGCTGGGCAGGGATTGTTGTTGGTCTTGGAGGATTGTGGGCAGCTTGGTTTTGTGGTTGTTGATTGGCATTTATAGATACTTGCTGCTGCTGATTAGGATTCAAGGGAGTTGTAAATTGTTGTTGTATAGGAGGTGGGAGTAAATCTTGCATCTGTGGTGGGTTGAATCTAGGTAGTAATTGGGAAATGTTTACAGGGTACTGTGGATATGTAGGGTAAGAGGGATTTCCATACATAGGTCCCCTCCAACCTTGTTTCCAAGGTTGATTTTGCTGAGGTGTCCATTGTGGATAGGTCACTGGGGAAGGACCCCATTGTTGTTGTTGATATTGTGTATTAGGATCATAAAATGTATTGGGATTTTGGGCTCTCCAAGGTATTCTTGAAGGGTATGGTTGTTCTTGTGAGATTCCTCCTCCCCTATACATGGCTTGTAGTTCAAGCAAGGCTGGACACTCAGATGTGGGGTGTTCTAGTGTACACAGACCACAGATTTCTATGACATTTAATGGGCATTGTTTCTCGTTGTTGTGCTTCTTTCGGCATCTATGACAAAATATTGCTAGAGCATCTTCTTCTTGTTTATTTTTCAGTTTCAGAGTATCTAACTAGTTACTTATTGTGCACAAAATGTCTGTTTTAAAGTTCTCCAATAACTTTCCTAACTCAGTTCTGGTGTCAGTCCCTGATCTTTGTTTTGTATTTCTACTAAAAGGATCTCTTGGTCCTTTACCTATTTTATCTTGTCCTCTTGAGTATCTTCTACAGTAACCTGCAATTTCTGAAAAAGGTTTTTGGTGTACATCTCCTAAACTCAACAAGTTTAAAACTTCTATGCAATCATCCCTAAGACCTTTCAAGAATACAGTTCTTACTACAACTGGGTCTGTGGTGAATAGTTTTGACTTTTGATAGTTGTATAAGAACTTTTCTAAGTAGTCTTCAGGACTTTCATCTTCTGTTTGCTGCATTTTAAAAATGTCGTTTTTAACATCATCCTTACAATAGTCTTGGTATTTTCGTAAAAATGTGTCTTTCATTTGATCCCAAGAGAGGATTGTATTTTCTCCTAAGCTCATGAACCATATTAAGGCTGAATCTTTCATTGTAGCAGGAAAGAGCTTAAGTTTTTGGGCATCGTCTGAGTAGTTATAGATTCTACATAATATGTCAAACTCAAATAAAAATAAATATGGATCTTCAATTGACATACCTCTGAAAGTGGGTAACGATGATAGTGGGACATTCTTCATGCTGACATTTCTGGAAATATCCAAGATTGGAAACCCAAAGGTCTCAGTCTCTGTAGCTGCATTTCCTTCTTCTTCTGCCATTGTACTGATGGATGGTTCAGAAACTGGATTTTTTGTGTCTCCTAAATGTTCAACAGACTCACGTTTTTCCTGTCCCAACACTGATTCTTCCGTTTTAGGTTCTCCTTCTGGAGCCTCCTTGGCTCCCCTTGAATTTTCTGTTGGTGGAATTTTTCCTGCACCAGTGTCAGTTGGATTAGTGGGGGGGTTTGTTTTTGAATCTTTGGAGCTTACAAATCTACCCTTGTTATCTCTCTATCTATGCATAAAATGGAAATTTGATTCTTTAGCTGAATTGAAATCCTAATTCTATCTAGAAGGTAAGAAGGCAACCTGGCTTCAGAGAACCCCACTCTAGTGGCCGCGTGGCTCTTCACTCATGTCTTAAACGTTTTATCCTCCTCCCTCAAGCAACCTTTTAAAAACATTAAAATTTATGCAAACAATCTAAGCTAAAAATCACTTCCTACCGTTTGCAACTCCCCGACAACGGCGCCAAAATGTTGTGCTACTTATATGTCTAATATAATGCACTCATTAATTAACAATCTGGGATTCGTAATCAACAGAGTTACAAGACACCAGTAAGAAAGGTAATTTTTAATGTCACGAGTATAGAATTAAACTAGATTATGCATGCTGGAAACAAATCAAAATAGCAAACTGCAATGCACTTTGGTTGTCTTTCACAGAGAGGCTATCTATTCCATTATGACACATGCAAGTATGAGATGGAATTGGTTTGACAGATCAACTCTAATATCTGACCCAGAAAACTAACTATGCAATCCACACTTCTGAAGGGAAATCACATATCAATCATCAAAGCATTGCATGGGTAGTTCAACAATCAATATGTTGGTTCTGCTGTGGTTCACAATGAACTTCACTAGTTCTTATCCAAATAGTTTTGACTATTGCTGCCAACATCTATGATCACTCAAGGAAATCAAATTCATGAGAACAGAAACACAACATATGCAAAAACAGAGCAATTAAAGATCTCTAAGAAATTATAGAATGGAAATCTTAATCTAAGCTATACTGCTATCATCTAACAGAGTTAAAGCTTTAGCTAATTCAATGCTTATACCACTGAAAACAAACACTAATGCTAATCTACGAAGAGGCTGACCTTTGTTGGGCGGTGGGCCCTTGCCGCTTCAACAGGTCAGCTACTAAAGTCTACAGGAAGCTTGCTTTTAACACACACATTACTCTCACTCACACTTCAAAACATAAAATCAAAACTCTCTTTAACAACTCAACTCACTCTTAATCATAGATAATCAGAATATGGAGATAAAATGACATTCCATTAATCTTCACTCAGAATATGTTCTGTACTATCACATGTTGCTTACATATTGGTCATATGCTAACTCTCCTATTACCTCTACCATCCTTGCCATAGCTATTTAATAGTCTGAATCGTGAAACACAAGGAGGCGAAGTGATTTGCAAATCAATCAGTTGTTGAATTCAATCATTTGGTTACATCTTTAGCTTCATCCTCATGACACGAAGTGCATGAGGATGAGGCAATAAACAAACTATTCTTATCATAGCCTTGCTAAAACAATTATACATCCACCAATTGACTTAGGCGAGATCTGACACTTAACTTAATGCATTAGGCTCTTCCATATTAGTACTGGATCACAACAGGTAGATGGTACCGGATCATGACAGTGTGAAAGAGGTGGTACTGGATCATGACAATGCGTGGTCGTTGGTACCAGATCATGACAGTGCGTGTTGGTACCAGATCATGACAATGTGTGTTGGTACCGAATCACAACAGATGTTATTTTAGTACCGGATATGCTTGGTACCGGATTTGGACAGCAGCAGTCTTGGTGCGCAGGTACCAGACAACTAAGCTGGTATAGGAACGCTGGATATTTAGAGGTCAAAGACAAATTGAAGCAATAGTACATGAAATATTTAATTCTCTAACTCATTAAACCACAAAATGCATGAATTAACCATACTTTACCTTATGACCTTATCACTAGCTAATGGTAGCGTTCTTGTCATTCACCTGAGCTTTAGGTGGGCCAAAAAAGTATAGATAGGGAGTATAATAGGGTAATGGGGATGTCAATTTCGGGTCTGAACAAGCACTTCTCACACTTGCAGTCAGGCTGGACTTGTCAGAGATTTCAGTTTATTGTGATTCCAAGATAATCATCGATTGGTTATGTGGCAAGGGACATTTACAGATTCACAATTTGGAGGGCTAGAAGGATAGAATTCAAGAACTTACAAGCAATTTTCACTCCATCTCCTTTCAACATATTTATCGTGAATACAATACAACAACTGACAATCTATCAAAACAGGCTCTCCAACAGGCTCCGGGGAAAATTATTTCCTTCTAATGTGTGAGGGAACATGAAGGCCCCCACTTGTCCCTTGAACTTTATTAACTCTTTTCTAATTCTGTTGGAAGATGTTTTTTTTTTTAATTTTGATGCATTTAGGTGATATGGGATTCCTCCCTAAGTTCTCATTTAGTCTTGAATCAGAGCACCCGGGTTGTTCTTTTTTGTATCCTTATCATAGGATGGCTGATATAATGTTTCTGTCTCATCTTCCTTAGTTGCTGAGCAATTTTGATGAAGTATACATGTATTGAACAATTTATATTTTACTATATGAATATAAAGCGAATTTTTTTATAGAAAAAAAATGTACAGTTTAATCGTGATTAAAAAAATGTACATGAATGGTACATATTTATCATCAACTTTATTTGATCAACCATATTCCAAAAATGCTTTTATAATTGAAAATGAAAATTTGCTTAAATAAAATCCTGATATTACTCTATACTCTAGTAAAAGTAGAGTACAATTCAGAAAATAATTGTTTACGAGTGACTAATGCCTACTATATTTTTTGGAATTGTACATAAATATTACACAAGTTAATGAATATTTTTTGGAATTGTACATATATATTACACAAGTTAATGAAAGAATACGAGAATAGCTATTTCATGGTCCATACAACTTTTCTTTGGGATATTTTTAAAGGTGTCAAATGAATAAATAAAATACCTAATTGTTAAGTTGTTTGCCTTTAGGGTGACAAAAGAACGTGTCCATGCTTTTCGACATAAATGGGGTATCAACTTTTCTCAATGCAAAGAGTTAAAAATGATATATTTAAAATGGTTTTTAGATTGCAATGATCAAATATTAAATAAATAATAAATATATTTGTAAACTTTATTTTGAAAAAAAAATAATAATAATAATACAAAATTATTATTAATATATTTTGATTTTTTTTAAGATTTAGAAGAAAAAGTAGTCAGAAAATCTCTAAAATCTAAAAATTTTAAACTAAACATTCTATTTTTTAGTTTTTTTAATAGAATTGGTTAGCCTGCATGTAAATTTGAACAAAATCTTTATTTTCTATTATTTAAATTGCCTTTCTAAATAACAGTTAAGTAACACAAACATGAAGTGTAAGAGTAATAAATCTGATGTAAAAACGTGTTCAATCGATCATTACCTCAGCTCCTTTTTCAGATTCCGTTTCCTCACGTACGTTAAGGTGCGTACGTTTAAAGTTTGAAATTTGAATAAGTATAGTCGCCTTAACTTTTTGCTGGTTTTTATGGCCAATGGCCAGAAATAACAGGTGGTAATAGGTATATACATTATCGGATACATCTAATATATCCAGCCGTATATATTAAGTTGATCCAATGGTGTATATATTAAACTCACAAGGAGTACATGTTGGTTATTGTTTTCCAGTTTTTAGAAGTAACTTCTGTTATATTAACTTTTGTTGTACATTAAACACTAAACTAGCACAGCTTCATAATTGTGGTTTAGGAATGTAATAAATTCATTTTATTTACAAATCTTAATTAGAATTTATATTAGAATTAGGGTTTGTAAATTAAATATGTTTATAAAAATTCATCAACCACAATTATGTGGATGTGTTGATTAACAATTATAAATTAAATCTTAATTTGAAATTAATACCTTGTTTTGTTATAGATCAAATCTTAAATCCTCCATCTGACTCCTTTTTGTTGAAGTAAAGACTTTGTCAACCCCAATCTTACATCAATATTTGCTTCATGTGTTATTATATTAAAAAATATTATTATATAAAAAAAATAATATTAAATAATGTAATAAATGGATAAAAATAATATATAATAATGTAATAATGAAATCCAATTCACCAGAATCTAACAAATGACTAAACTTCACAAAATGGTATGGCCCAACAGAATGGATCTATATAACTCTTAAAGAAAAATCTTAAATGGTACAAAGGCCAATATATAATTTGTAAAGAAAAATCTTAATTGGTACAAATGCCCAATCATCATAACAAGTGGATTCAACGATTTGTTGAATTTGTATTGAATTTACATATTGAAGTAATGTAAGGTATTTATATTTCCAAGGCTTAAGTTTTCCATACATCCAGTAACAACATAACATGTTAGTACATCACTTAATTCATTATAAAAACATTCTTTGAAAAAAGCCATGACAAAATCATACTTAAACTATAATTTAGGAAGCATGACGGAATAAAAGAAAGTATAGAAAGGGGACTATTTAAAAAAAAACTTGGCATTCCCAAGACGAGATCATAGTAAAGGCAACCAACACAAGTGTTGTTGTTTGCATGTGAAGGCAAAAGTGAATCCATTCACTAATACAACAAATTTTAGAATGGAGATCTTTGCTCTTAGAATAACAAGCTATTGAAATGGAAGGCAATGGCTACACTGTTTTGGTGAAACCAATTGCAAAAATAATGACAATTTTAACTCTAAAGTAAAAATAGTGAAAAAAAACAACTGCTAAAATAATGACAATCTCATTCCTAATGTCAAAACTTATAATAAACCTTGTTGGATTGGCTCCTCCACTTTCACCTTCCAACAAGAAGACATCTAATTTCTCCACTTTCACCTTCCAGCAAGAAGACGTCTAATTCCACTTGAGCACACCTTGAATGCTTCATATATATGATCTTGTAGAGAAAACTCTGAGGAGGCCTCCGCTCAATGGTAACCTGCGCGATTAAAGCCAACTTAGGAATAAAACTGAACATAGACTAAGAGCCCATCTTGAATGCTTCATATATGATCTTGTAGCGAAAACTCTCAGGAGGCCTTGACTCAATGGTAACCTGCGCGATCAAAGCCAACTTAGGAATACAAATGAACATAGACTAAGAAAGTTTTTTGCATATGATAATAAAACAACTCATTTTAAAACTGAAAAATCTTATGGTTTGCCTCCAATGGTTCGCAAAGAGGAATATAGGGTGTTCAGAATCCACAATTAAATTTTACAACAAAGGAAGGGGTTTCTAGTTGCCTCAACTATTTGTGTGTGATGAATTAAAGACCTATATAATTCCATGATTAAATGATATTGATCCAGCAAGCAAGCACAATACAAGGAAAAATGAAACTCCTATCAAGCAGGCACAATACAAGGAAAAATGAAACTCCTAACAAGCAGGCACAATACAAGGAAAAATGAAACTCCTAAGAAAAAACAATAGTTTACTAAGCAAGAGCGTATTAAAGCAAGTATATTTAATAGTAGAAAAAGAGACCAAATAAAATGAAACTGCAAGCTCAACCAACGAATAGGAAAACACAAAGGTGAAAGCATGCACAACCAAAAAGTAGAAAAATGACATGCACAACCAACAAGAAGGCGCCACAGTCACCCATGGAGCCGCATGCATGGCTGGTAAGGAAGGTAGAACAAAGAAGTGGAGCAGAAGGCGCCCTAGTCACTCATGGCGCTCCACTCACTCAATTGACATCTGCTAAGTGTAGCCTAAATGCACCTCTTAAAAAACTTAAATCAAACAAACATAAATGGAGTAAAAAACCAAAATACAGTGAAAAATTTAATAACCAAAGAAAAGTAAAAAAACCTAAACACAGTAAAATCCTTAAATCTAAAGTTAACTATCATTGTTATGTTAATTATTTTTGTTAGAATATTTAGACACTTAGGAGTTAGTTAAGACCTACTTGGTCTAATATGTCGTTAGGTAAAAGTGTGTTTCTTAGTGTGTTTCTTTAGTATGCATTAATATGCATTTGTAGTTAGGAAATTCGACGGTCACGATATGTTACCAACATAGAGTGATCCGACGGTTCATACTCTCCTTGATCTTAACGACCATTGATCCGTGGCTTAACACCCGATTGGTCCATGATCTCTATTTAAAGAGCATGGAGGGTCATTTTCCAATGATCGATTGTGAGAAACTCTCTTGTAAAATCTCTCTATAATCTTTTTCTTTGCATTAATAAACTGCTCCAAGTGGTCGCGTTGGCTGGGGCAGTGGATGTTTCCTCGTAGGGGTTTTACCACGTGAAAACATTGGTGTGTTGATCTTTGATCTAGTTATGTGAGTGGTTACTGAAGGTGTTCGTCCTCTGTTGGAATACCTGTGTTGTCGAACATGGTATCAGAGTTTGTTTGAAGAGCCGCTCCTGTTATAGATCGAGATAGTGAAGCCAAGTTGTCTCATCTTCATTGTCTTCCATTTTCGTACATTTACGGGCTGAGAGGACTATTCCATTGCATCCGAAAGACTCGTTTCATTTAGGAACACTTTTTCGTTTCACTCGAAAAGGTTTTCGTTTGCCCAAGATACGACCATTACACTCAGATCCAGAGGTATACAGCCTGAATACACATTTTTTAAATATCTGCAAAGTTTTATTTTGATTTTATTTCAGTTTGTATTTTTTATTTTCGGTTTGCTACTCTTTTAGATAAGCGTATGCTGTTTGCCCCACGCCCTGTGCGATTTCGGCAAATCATAAACAGATAGGAAAATGTGCATCTTCCGGGTAAGCTAACCGAGATCTAACCCTTGTTGTCATCGAGAAGCGGAATTTTTTTCTTGTGTGAAAATAGTTTTTTTTAGCACGCTCTCTAAGGCCGTCTTCAACAACAACAACAACAACAACAATCCCAATCCTCCTTTTGAACATTACAATATGTTTTGCTAGACCATTTGGTTAAAACTTGCCTTATTAAGTAAGAGGTCTTGAATTCAAGTCTCTCTTTTGTTACTTTTTTTGAAAAAGTTCATGCTAAAAATTGTAAAGTGCATTTCACTTCAAGTATAAAAGTAAATCACCATAAGTAAC
>JASDQU010946138.1:0-22991 GCA_032191745.1 Picea mariana
TCACTACCTGGTTGTGCCACGTGTAGCTTAGCTGACGTGGTCTGTTGACGTGGGTCGAGTCGATGGTCTAGATCATATCTTGATCTGACGGTTCAGGTTCAGTCTGGATTTCACTCATTGCGATTTCGGGGTTTGTGATGTCAATGAACTTTGACATATCCAACTCGCGATTCTCAAAACTCCGATGGCTAGGCTCCTGGTCCATATGACCGTTATCCCCATGACCATAGCCAAACCTCCTTGCACTTTAAAGACTGTGCAGGTTCTCCTCAATCCAACGGTGGTCGGGTCCTGCGCTTGGATCTAACATCTGAGATCTATCCTCCTTTTCAATGCGCTTTTCTTGTCTATAATCAGATCTGACGATCGACGTTCTGTCAGGATTTCACCTTGGCATTTCCCGATGGTAAATCTCATGCAGCTCTAGTCCGATTTGAAGGATGACGAGATTTCTGAATGAGATCCAACGGCTGTGGATCTCTGTCTTCCTTCTCCTCTGAGAAATCCGATAGCTTGAGCCTTGCTGCGCGCGTTTTCCTCAACGCTGTTTCTCCTGAGCTTTCACGTCCGAATCCCCAAGGGATTTTATCCTCCTTATCCTAGCATCTCCACTGTTTGTACTTGCCATCAATGACAAGCATACTACTTGTTAAACATTTTCCAACAGTTGGTACATGGTTGGATGCACTTGTTTATG
Source organism: Picea mariana (assembly GCA_032191745.1). Taxonomy (NCBI): domain Eukaryota; kingdom Viridiplantae; phylum Streptophyta; class Pinopsida; order Pinales; family Pinaceae; genus Picea; species Picea mariana. The sequence continues at coordinate 698 of JASDQU010946138.1, forward strand.
GTACAGGTTGATTACAGGTTGTTTGGCATAGGTTGGTGCATGGTTGATGCTCTTGTTTATGGTACAGATTGATATATGTTGAGGATTGTCGCCTCATCTTATTTGGTGCTAATAATGCTAGTTGAGTCTTTCATATAGAGCTGGTTCTCTTGTATATTTGTACTCTATTCAGTTGTTGTTGATAAACCCCAAGGATTGTAGTCCGTAATAAAAAGAAAATTGTACATACATCTTGTGTTCTTTATGTTCATTATGGTGATGAATTGTTGATGATATATTGCTGATATATGTTTCCAATATGTGCTCACATCTAACTGGTTATAAATGACAACAATGGGTAATGAATAAATGTTGAATGCTAATTGATGAGTTTTTGTGCAAGAGGGAAGTTTTGGGAAAAAGAGCCCCACACTCATTCACCCCCCCTCTAAGTGTGGTAGGTGTGTCCAACACAGTATTCATGAGAAGCTTTCAAATTTTTCCACAGAGGGCATGTTCTGGTATTCCTCCATACTGGCTTACATGTTCACTTTCTTTCAAGTGGACAGGTTCTCTTTCTCAATGCAGAAAATGGACAAGAACGGGAAGCCGCAGGCGGTAACATCTTGGACTTCGCTACTCAGATGGAATTCCACAAAGTTCAGTTCCAAACATTTTATCAAGCAATTTTACCACCCAGTGGTGAGCATGCTCAGTGGCAGACCAAAACCAAGAATAAATGAGGAGCTTCATAGGATCTTACACCTCTCAGACCTTGCAAAAACTGGAGATTGGTATCTTTACCAAAACCACACTGAGATCAGAGTATATGGATGCGAGCTAGCTCCATACAAACTGTCCAAGTATCTTCCCATGAGGACATATGCCCTAGAGTATATAAGGAAAATGATTAACTCGAAGGACATACATTTTGTATCTTTGAAGAAGAAACAACAGCTTAGAATTAAAGGGAAAATAGGGTCTTTCATCTATAATAGCCAAGGTGTCGGGGAGGAAGCAGACAAACTTTTGAAAGAAATGGAATTCCATGTTAGTTTCCTATGGAACTATGATCCATGCGGGATAATTTTGGAGATGAGGGTTAAGAATAAAAATGTTCCATATGTTCATACACCCAAGCCCGAGATAGAAAAGTTTGCAAATCAAACAGAATGGGAGCCGAACACTCTGGTAGAGATAGAACAGCAGGACCTTTCGGTCACTAGCTCACAAATAACTACACCATAGGTTCCCAAGGAGAAAAGACCCAGGAAGGATACTTCACCTTCTGTCACTGAAGTCTCGGCTGAAGATTTCCAATTACACACCAAAAGGCTAAAATCCAGTCATACAATTGACACGGCTGGTGAAAAGGAAACCCAATCCACTACTGCTATGGAAGGTGATCAGTCATTTCCTATCACAAGAAGCAAGTAGATTATGTCTACAATTTCATCCAAGAAGCCAACGGATACCTCACTAATTGACCAGACAAGTAAAGGAGGATTGAAGTTGAGTATTTTTTAGAAGTATGATCTAATGAAGAAAAGGAATCTGACACTGACCAACAGTACTTATGCTCAGTTTTGTAAACAGACATCAACGATGCAGCACAGGCTATTGTCTGCATTCGACACAGAGAAGGGTAGAATGCACATGGATTTTCTGCAGGCACAGGTGCCCGACCCGAAGGTAATCACCGATTACAAAAGGGAAACGTTCAAGTTTCATACCAGAGATGTGCACCCTGCCGATCAAATGGATTTGCATAGGCAAACTGAAGAAATGGTTTTCTCCACTTTGGCACATGCTTCTACTATGACTACTAAATTACAGGTCTCTCTAAGCAATGTTCAGACACAGCTGAAGTTAGAGAAGACATCATCCTTTGCAAAGGATAATAGAATTAAGATGTTGGAAGAATTGGTCCTCAAGATCGGGTATGACCCCTTGAATGTGAAAGCAGTCAAGGAGATGCTTAAAAAGAAAAATGTAGATATAGCATCTCTGAGGAAACAGCTGAAACTACCACCAATGGAAGATGCATAGGCAAAGGAGATAGCAGAGACAGAAGGTGAGAAGGACAAGATGCTCAAGGTGATCATGGAGAAGAACGCACAATTGAAAGAGATGGAAGCAGAACTGGAAATGTTAGTGAAGGAGAAAGAACAATCAATGCATATGGAAGTCATTCCATTGAGCGCAGTTACACTCACAGGAGTAAGCATAGCATCTGTAGCAGAAATTCCCTCAGCAACTCCACTGACAGCTCTGGAAAAGACAATAGAACTGGCAAAATCCATGGAGGAGATGAACTTGCAAGAGACGGAAATTAACAGAATTAAAAAAGAGGTTGAGAACCTTCAGGAACTCAAGTCTTCTTACCAAACCAGTTACTCCATGGAGAAACAAACATCAAACAAGCTCAAACAGGAATTGCAGTAGCTTCAAAAGCAAACAGTGGCAGGAAAAACACTTGTTGAGGCCAAAGAAAATATCTAGATGGATATCTCCAAATCCATAAATGAAATATGGCCCATGGTGCAAATCATGTTCAAGCAAAACGAACTAGTACAAATGAGCAAGCAGGCTATCGAGAAAATAAGAGGAGAATTGGGAGAGATGCCCACAGAAGCCACTGAGATCATTAAGTTCATGAATTCAAAAACCAGGGAGGAGTTAGAGGATTTGAAGGTTGAAGACAGAATGGAAACCACCCTCGAGGTCAAGAGGGTTCTGACCAAAAGAGGACTAATGCTACAGTTGGAGGAGAAGGTCCAAACTATGGACACAGGAGTGCAAAACTTTTTCGGTAAAATGGAAGCTCTGCAGAAGAAAGGTCTCCTTGGTTTAATGGTCTTAAATGATAAGTTAATGACCCTTCCTAATTATAAATAGAAGATGGCCACAGTGGCCAAATATAGTTTGAAATTTTTTGGAATACAGGACAACATAACGGGCAAGGCGTTCTTAGAAATGTTGCAACCAGACATCAGCATACAGCACGAGATCCAGTATATTTTCATCGTCAAGCCAACTTTTTCCAAGTATACAGAGATGGATGAAATATACTGAAGACTACTCAAAGTCATCATTCCTAGTCATCTTCAGTGGGAAGAACTATGCAATCTAATCGAGTATGCGATGAGGTGTCCAAGCCCTGTCAGTAATCCGGTCCGACGAAGTTGTGCAGATGACTCACCAACAGTTTTCCCCATAAATCAGCATGAAGATTGCAACACATCATCAATAGTTCCTGAATTTTTGTATCTTGTTGAGTTAGTTAGCTAAATTTAGAATCTGCCACATCCTGATATTTAATGACAGGATCGTATGTAATTTTTGTTTATAAATACTTCAAACTTAGAAGTACCAAGGGTTGATCTTTACGCCTTGTAAGCCATAAAGAATGTAATTGTTTATCAAGAGATATTCCAGTAATACAAAGGGACTTTCACAGGATTCTCGCGTGTTGTTCATTGGTGATGTTTACTTTTCTGTGTTAAATGTTTTTCTCGCTCAGTCGTCACATTGTTTTCTAATCTAATCTTTTAAAAGTAGCGCATGTTGCAGGATTTATCTTTGTATACCCTGTTTCCGACTTTTAAATATCTTAATGTTTATCTTCTAATATTACAGTGAAGAAATTCTTAAATGCTTCTTTACTTTAATTGATATTCTCATATTTTTTTTCTATCCATCACTTTACTGCTAAAGAATCCAGTGAATGCATCATCTTACCCTGTGAAAAGATTCTTTTTGTTCCTATTTAGATCTCTATCTTTATAATGCATACCCCATAGCCCAATGGATGCATAAAGCCTTTTTTAGCCAATTTTACAAAACAAAAAAACAAACCATTCAATCTTACTTTACTTAACTAGCCTAATATCTCAAAGTTAAAACATATCTAAATCATACAGAGAGATCCCTCTCTGAAGATGGTAGGGCTAGATTCCAGTTTCGAAGTGGTTGGATAAAGTTACCTCTGGAAAATTTCTTCTACTCTGACAACCTCTAGGAATTTACAGAGAGATAACATAGTGGCGACCATACTGGGGACCTAAACAAACTTTCAATCCCACAATTTATTTTCCCTAGAAGAAAAAATTATTTCTGAACTAATCATAAATCTGAGAAAGAGATAATCTTTAGAGGTTGTTAAAAGTTTGTACATAGTAATTTTGGATTCATAAAAATAAAAAGATATAAAAATTAAAAATCTAGCTCCTAAAAGAGCTTATAATCGATCTCACCCAGACCCAGAACCTGCAGTAGTAATTGATAATCCAGAACAGTAACTCAGAAAGAAGACTATTGCAGAAGGTTCAGGGAGTCATAGTCCCATTCATAGGTCTCCTTCTCTTCCAGAGAAACTTGTTTCCCTCCAGGATATCAACTTTGACACCACTTTTGAACAAAGCCTATTTAGAACGAAATATGATAGCTTTGTGACTGAAATTGTTTTAGATCAAAACATCCTGCAACCACGAACCCCTGAAATACTATCTCCCAGGGTAGACCCTGATAAAAAAATTCCTTAAAGAATTCGACAAGCTAGAAACTTTGGTAGCAAATTTTGATCAAGCTTTACACCAAGCCCACTTCCAACAGTCGATCGAACTTTCTGCCATAATTGTTGCTGCAGCTTCTGTATAACCTCAACCCACTCACTCTGTGCCTGCTAGTCCTTCATCATCTTCATCTTTTGTCACCTCCCCACCCATCATCCAAGTTGTTGTCCCGCTTCCTCCACCTATCATGGCAGCCAAATATGCCCCTTTGGTGTTGGTCGCACCTCTACACGCTATGCCCCATGAGTATCAAACACAACTTCCATATTTCGATGGTACTGGGCCCTTGAATGCACAACAACACGTTGATAAAATGAATGACTATATTGACTTGCAGGAAGTAGATGAAGCTGACATTCAAATGAGACTATTTGCGCAGAGTCTGACTGGGGATGTTAAGAAATGGTACAAAGGCTTACATGTTTCTTCTGTGGTCGACCTTACAACATTTCAAAGAATTTTTCTGGACAAGTGGGAGGTAAAGAAAAATCCTCTCTAGATCTTGTCAAAATATGAAAACATCATAAGGAACCAAGGAGAAATAGTACAAGACTACTGCACCCATTTCAACAATATGTACAATGTGATTCCAGCCAATATTAAACCCCCACAAGGTTTGGCATTGATAAAATTCCCGAATGGTTTCGACGCTGATATGTCATATCAATTAAGGGAAAGAAACTCTACCACTCTGGAGGACATGCAGAAAAGTGCAATAAGTGTAGAGGCCAACCTATTAGCTAGAAGGGCACGACAGAGGATGGAAAGGAGAGTCACGATTAAAGAGGAACCTACCACATCCTCTTTTGACACCAAATTGGATTCCTTAGCTAGAGAAATGGAAAGGATGATAGAGATACTTACTATAGCCGAAAGAAATCCTCCCAGAGAAAACCAAGCTACTCCACAAATTCAGAATCCTAACTTCAGAAGAAATCCTCCTCAAATTAGGCAGAGAGATCCTAGGGATCAAAGAGAATAGAGTGGTCCTGAACAATATATCAGACCACCCCTACAGGAAAATTATGTCGATGAAGGTGAGGAGACAATTGAAGAATTAGAAGACACGCATATAAACCTCATGGGCATTCACGACAACGAAGCCATCTTCCTTACTCAGGAAGAGCACGAACTTTTCCCTCTTTCTCAAACAGAGTTAAATGAGGAAGTTGAGGATACGGAACAACAGGCATTTGAAAATTCCATTATGGAGGTACACATGCAGTACAATATGTGAAGCAAAAAGACATATGAAAATCCCACAAAGAAGGTAACCAAAACGAAGAAAATAGTCAAAACCAAGAAGACCTCTAATCCTTCTACCAAGAAATTCCTGGATAAAGGTAATGTTGAACCTCCAGCAAAAAGAAACCCTACCATTTTACAAAGATCAATGCAGACTGAGGTTTCATCAACCAATCGACCAAGTACTTCTGCCCAGAAAACTATGGTGGACAAATCAGAATTGTTGAGCCAAAGCAGAGCACCTACCCTTTTCATCCTTGAAGGGGAATTAGCCAAAGTGAATATTCTCGTTCCCCTTTCCGAGTTGATGAGTAAGAACGTTTACCGATCGCAGGTGATCAAAGCGTTGAGCATTGAGCCTAATATAGGCACGAAGGCCTTGACTGTTGGATCAGCGAATCATTCAGACATGGTAAATCTTACCGATGATCAACCTGAACTCATGTTTGGCCTTGAAGTTGATGGTTAGATTGACACTGGTGTTGTCGCTCCTTTTTACATCAGCCTTGATATACACAACCTGATTCTGTACAATGCTATGTTAGATTCGGGTGCTTCCCACAACCTGATTCCTAAAGCAGTGATGGAAAAACTGGGACTCGAGGTCACCAGACCCTACAAGGATTTTCACTCTTTCGACTCCAGCAAAGTCAGATGTATCGGATTGATCAAAGACTTATGTATCACCCTAGTTCAGATTCCAGCAAAAAGTTTGGTTATGGATGTTGTGGTTGTGGAAATTCCCCCGAAATACGGTATGTTGTTATCCAGGTCTTGGGGGGGCAAGTTGAAAGGCACTTTGCAGTTGGATATGTCATATGCCACTATCCCAGTATTCAGACAATAGAGAAGACTGTACAAAGAGACGTTGATGAAATATATGGTCAGTAGCCAAGAAAAGCCACATAACTACCCTCTGTACTTTGCACACTCTGATCTGGATTCCTTCATCCTGTATAACGATGGCAATATGGAAGAAAAAATCACTCAACTAGAAGAAGATACACTTGATCCAAAAGAAGGCCAAGAAATCACTGAGGCAAAAAGGAAGGAAATTGTAATAAGTGAAGAATTGCCAGCAGAGTTCTAGAGCATGGAATTCGATGGAGCTGTAAGCAAAGAGGGAGTTGGAGCAGGAGTTTGGTTGCACAATAACAAATACAGGTATTCAGAGAGCCATTCTTACAAATTGAATTTTCAATGCACTAACAACATAGTCGAGTACGAAGCTTTGATGCTCATTCTAAAACTACTAAAGAAGGTTGGTGCCAAACAAATCATGGTAAGAGGCGATTATGGATTAATTATCAAAAAAATTAAAGGTGAGTATGCAGCAAAACATCCGAGGCTTAGAGCTTATAGAAATGTTGTTTTGGATGCCTTTCAATGTTTCACATAAATTGATTTGCAGGTGATGCCCAGGGGACAGAACATTTTAGCAGATGGGTTAGCTACGTCAGCAGCTACATGAAAAATACATTTTCGTTCCACTCGACCATACACAGTAGAGGTGAAGTGCAGACCGATTGTCCTAGATAACATCAGATACTGGCAGGTATTTGGGAACGATGATCAAATTGAAGATTTTCTACAATGTAAAAATGATTTCGAGTTTACAAACATAGACTTAGAAAATGATGATGAAAAAGTAAATAAATCTATTTTTGGAAATGATAGTGTAAATAAAATAGATTCAGAAGAATTAGGTGAAGATGAGGTAGATTCTGATGTTTTGCATTTAAAGATTAATGTTTTACCTAGGGGTTTAGTACCGTTAGAAGACCTATTTGACTTTAATGATGTAGCTAAAAAACCTAAAATTGAAGCCAGTGGTAAAGAAGTTGAAGACTGTAACATAGGGACAGAAGAGAAACCTAAGATGGTAGAACTTTCCAAATATTTACCCCCCCCAAACTTAAATACATTGAACTTTTCAAGGAATATGTGGACGTATTTGCTTGGGGTTATGAAGACTTAAAATCTTATGACACAAACATCATACAACATAGGATCCTGATAAAAGAAGACCAAAAACCTTTCAGATAGAAACTTAGGAGAATCAATACCAAGTTGCTTCCCCTGAAAGAAAAAGATGTATGATGCTAAAATCATAGTTCCCTTACAATTTTCCAAATGGGTTTCAAATTTGGTTCCAACCCGAAAGAAAACTGGGGAAATTTGGCTTTGCATTGATTTCCGAAACCTGAACTAGGTTTCCCTAAAAGGAAACTACCCACTGCCAAAAATGGACCACATATTACAAAAGGTAGTTGGATCCAGCCGAATCTCCTTACTGGATGGTTTCTCAGGCTATAACTAGGTTCTCGTTCACCCAGATGATCAAGAGAAAATAGCCTTCACAACACCTTGGGGTACCTTCATGTACGTGAAAATGCCTTTCGGTTTAATGAACACTGGGGCCACTTTCAAAAGAACGATGGACATCGGTTTTGTGGAAGAAATTGGAATATTTATTGTCATTTATCTGGCCGACGTAACTATTTATTCCCAACCCTATGAAGAGCACTTACGACATCTTAGACAAGTGTTTGAGAAATGCAGGAAATTTGGGATTTCTCTGGATCCTAAGAAAAGCCTTTTCGAATTAGAGGAAGGTAAATTGTTGGGTCACATAATCTCTAAGGACGGAATTAAGATAGATCCCAGCAGAATAGAAGCCATTCAAAAACTGGAACACCCAAGGAATATCAAAGAGTTACAATCTTTCGTTGGCAAAATAAACTTTATGAGAAGATTCATACCCAACTTGGCCGAGCTTCTTAGGAACATCACCAACATGTTAAAAAGGACACAAAAATAAAATGGGACACTGAATCCAAGTAGTCTTTTGAACAAGTTAAGCATGCACTCACATAGGCTCCAGTCTTGATCAGTCCTGACTTCAAAAAATATTTTTACCTTTTCTCTTTCGCTTCTGAACACACCATTGCAGCAGTATTACTAAAAAAAAACAGCGAAGGGCATGAACAGCCCATAGCCTTTTTTAGTAAATCCTTAAGAGATGTTTCTTTGAATTATAAAATAATGGAGAAATAAACTTTTGCCCTGGTAAAATCCATAAAATATTTTAGAGTATATATTCTCCATTCCCACACAATTGCATACGTTCCGAACACAGTAGTAAAGGACATTTTAACCCAGGAAAATCCAGATGGAAGAAGAGGAAAATGGATTGCTATTATTTTGGAGTATGACATAGAGATTAAGCCTACTAAACTAATTAAAGGTCAAGTTCTAGCAAAGTTAATGGCTGGATCTAATTTCCATGCTCTAGATATTAATTTCTTAGCTACAGTAGATGAACAGGGAGAGCAGGCGACTCTAAGCGTGAAAGAGGTATTTTTGAACTCTCCATGGTACGAATACCTGATATTTGTTTTTCATAAGTTACAAGCTCCCCTTGGTCTGACCAAAACTAAAGCTAGCTTTTTGAAATTGAAAGCATTAAAATTTTGCATTCTAGAAGGCAATCTTTATTGCAAGGATCCTGGAGGTATTTTGTTGAATTGTCTGTTAAAAGATGAAGCTGACAAAGTATTACAGGATTTTCATGCAGGAGACTGTGGTGGTCATCTGAGATGGAAGACCACATCTAATAAAACCCTCATAGTTGGGTTTTATTGGCCTACACTATTCACTGATGCGCATCAGAAAGTGACTTTGTGCCATAAATGTCAGGTGTTCGAGGGCAAAAAGAAGCTCCTCCCCTTGCCCCTGAAACCAATCTCTGTTGAAGCTCCTTTCCAGCAATGGGGATTAGACTTTATCGGAGAAATACATCCTCCCTCTTCAGACCAACACAGGTGGATTCTCACTGCTATGGACTACTTCACAAAATGGATTGAAGTTGTACCAAGCAGGAAAGCTACTGATTCTTTCATTATTAAATTTCTAGAAAATAATATTTTTTCTCTCTTTGGATGTCAAAGAAAAATCATAACTGACAATGTAGTTTCTTTCTGATCTAAGAATCTCATAGATTTTTGCAACCAATATCATATCATTTTGGGACACTCCACATCTTATTACCCTCAGGGAAATGGGTTGGCTGAGACATCCAACAAAACCCTGGTGAACATTATTAAGAAGACTCTGCAAGAAAACAAAAAGTCATGGCATAACAAGCTGGTTTTCACACTGTGGGCCGACAGAATGACCACTAAGAGGTCAATTGGTATGTCTCCATATCAATTGGTCTATGGCACTGAAGCAGTTTTTCCTACCTCTTTAGGGGTTCTCGTCATGAAACTGCTGCAAGAGATGCAAGCCGAGACGAATGACTCCCAAAGAACGATAAACCAGATGATCCACTTGTAGCAGTCTAGAGAAGAAGTATACAACAAAACTCAAGTTGTCCAGGAGAGAATTAAAAATATCTTTGATAAAAGAACTAAAGAAGATGACTTTGAGCTAGGTGATCTGGTTCTGAGGTGGGACACTCGAAATGAAGATAAAGGGAAGCATGGAAAATTCGACAGTCTATGGAAGGGACCTTACATGATTCAAGCATTCAAAGGAAATAATGGTTTTCTTCTCAACAACAGTGATGGGACCAATCTGCCAAGAGGACCTATGAATGGCAGAATGTTGAAGCACTATTCACCTCCTCAGTAGGGACCTTCAGTCGCACCTTTCCATTGTACAAACCATTTCATTTTTCTTACAATTTTTTGAGTGAATAACTTTAATCAAATGGTTGAATCTCGCGAAGAAGGCCCTGAGCCACTGAACATGGTCGTCAAAACTTTCAAAAAATAAAACAAATCAAACAACAAAGGCAACTGTGGAGAAATTTTTTAGAACATCAGGAAGCAAGATTCTAGGCACTTCACAAGGAGAGTACCATCCCCAGGTGGAGCTGCTGTTATAACCCTATAATTTATAGGATCAACTGGTGACTTAAATGTTATCCCTTTACTGTTTTGGTTGCCAAATAATTTTCCATTCTGTAAATAATTTGAGAAAAGGAAAAAAGAGAAAAAGAAAGAAAAGAAAGAAAAAGAATAAAAGAGGGCATAAAAGAAATTGAAAAAAGCCCCATAAAATAACAATGACTTGGTCCATACAGTTTAAGCATGACCAAGTCCTTTTAAATTGATGTTGATAGGATTAGTGAATAAGCTTGGCTAAACTGTTTAATCTTAGCCAAACAGATTAGGTTAGCTAGTGAATAAATTTGACCAAACTACCGAATCTTGGTCAAATAACCCCGGGATAGAGTAATTTCTTAGTCCAATAGTTTAATTTGGGCTAAATTTCATAGGTAATTAGGATTAAAGTATAGGTTAGTTTGCTTTATCTCAATAAAACATGCATGATGATCGATGTTGAATCATATCTCTGATGTTTGAAACTTGGATGTCTAACTCTCATGGTGATAAAAACAGGGAAAGCTTGGGCAAACCCACATAAAGCACTTGTCCTAAGTTTTCGGAGCAAATATGAGTTTACACTGACAAATTAAAGACAGAGCACAGATGAACAGCTAAGGCGTTGGCAATCAGATCTACAGTCGACAAGATTTTTTGGACCCCCNGGGGGGGGGGGGGGGGGGTCTGGAATCAAGGATAAAAAAGGTGCACATCTGAACGAATGAGGCGTCGGTGCCCAGATCCACGGTTGAGATTGAATTCTAGACCCCCCCCCCTGGTCATTCTTCTTTTAACGGTGGGGGAGGGGGGGGTCCAGAATGTTGGTTAAACATTGCACTCAAATATACGGTCCAGCGGCAGGCGCACCGATGGACGGCTGATGGTATTTTTTGGACCCCCCGACTGGTCTGCTTTTAACGGTGGGGGGGGTCTGGAATGGAATGGTTTTTTGGTAGGCCCCCTCCTCTAACATGGCAGGAATCCATTGCTCCAGACTCCCACCACTTACCGCAAACCATTTTTCCACTTACCACTTACCATTTTCTGACACACCCCCGTCACCCCATGATGTCATTTTCCACTTATTCTCCTAATGGTCACATCTCATAACTATGTTAGTCCATTCCCCCTGTTCACCCATTACAGGTCCTTTCACCATGTTCAATCCCCAATCAACACCCTCTACATCACCCGATCATATTTGTCATTTGTTTTTACTGCCATCTCACACTCCAAAAGACTTGTTGGCCATTTATTATAGGCTAACTTATCTGTTAGCCTGGTGAACTCTCTCCCGCACCCAACAGGTATCCATTTGCTCAAAACTAACCCTTCTCCTTCATTCGCCCATTGCTTACCTTGTCCTCACACTAGAGAATTTTCCTTGTCTTCTCTCTGATTTATTCATCCGTCCAAAACCATAGTCATCCCCACTAACGTTTTGTTTGAATTGCAAGTACTTCCATAGTGATGGTGCCAAAATCTAAGAAAGCAGAAGCCAAGGAAAATCCTTTCCTCCCACCTCCTGTCGACCTCGAAAAGATCCCATTGGCCGACAAAGATCATCTAATCACAAATACAAGGTGCAAATTTGACTTCGCGGATTTGCAGTCGTGGCTCAAAGACACCTTCTTAGATCAGAGAGATGAAATTGGGCTCTAGGATTCCAACCTTCCTCTATATGTTTTCCCCCAGATCCACCATTTCCCTGGATTTTCCCTCAAATGCTAGGCTCATTACCTCCCCAGCCAGAGAACCATAGTCTCGTCATTAGGAGAAACTCTGTTCTTCATCACACCAAAATCCATTGATCAGATGATGCAGATACCCAGAACTGAATCCACCTCTCATTTTAATCTTGAAGTCATAATAGAGTTGTACCAAAAACCATATTTCCCTCAAGGAGCCCAGATTTTCGATCTTTTCCTCCCATGGGATGCTCATCTCCCCAAGACAAATCCCCCGCATCCTTCCTCCCTATTCTCAGAGAAGGGAAACCAAGTCATTTCATCACTCTATTCTCTGCTTGGTTATTTTTCAGACTAATGGGTGGATGAACCCATATTGGGTTTTCTGTCCATTTTCTCTACAAAGGAAGGCCCACCACTCAGTTTGACTACAGTACTTTCCTGGTGAGCAGTATTCACGAGCAACTTTCAAATTTTGCCACAGAGGGCATGTTCCGGTATTCCTCCATACTGGCTTACATGTTCACTTTCTTTCAAGCAGATAGATTCTCTTTCTCAATGTAGAAAATGGACAAGAATGGGAAGCCACAAGCAGTAACATCTTGGACTTTGCTGCTCAGACAAAATTCCACAAAGTTCAGTTTCAAACAGCTTGACGAGCAGTTTTACCAACCAGTGGTGAGCATGCTTAATGGAAGACCAGAACCAAGAATAATGAGGATATTTAGAGGATATTACACCTCTCAGACCTTGCAAAAACTGGAGATTGGTATCTTTACCAAAACCACACTGAGATCAGAGTATATGGATGCGAACTAGCTCCATACAAACTACCCAACTATCTTCCCGTGAGGATATTTTCCCTGGAGTATATAAGGAAAATGATTAACTCAGATGACATACATTTTGTATCTCTGAAGAAGAAACAACAACTTAGAATTAAAGGGCAAATAGGGTCTTTCATCTCTAATAGCCAAGGCGCCGGGGAGGAAGCAGACAGACTTTTGAAAGAAATGGAGTTCCATGTTAGTTTCCTATGGCACTATGATCCGTGTGGGATAATTTTGGAGATGAGGGTTAAGAATAAAAATGTTCCATATGTTCATACACCCAAGCCTGAGATAGAAAAGTTCACAAATCAAAAAGAATGGGAGTTGAACACTCTGGTAGAGATAGAACAGCAAGACCTTTCGGTCACTATCTCACAGACAACTACACCATAGGTTCCCAAGGAGAAAATACCCAGGAAGGATACTTCACCTTCCATCACCGAAGTTTCAGCTAAAGATTTCCAATTTCACACCAAAAGGCTAAAATCCAGTCATACAATTTACACAGCTGGAGAAAAGGAAACCCAATCCACTACTTCTATGGAAGGTGATCAGTCAATTCCTATCATAAGAAGCAAGCATATTATGTCTACAATTTCGTCCAAGAAGCCGATGGATACCTCACTAATTGACCATACAAGTAAAGGAGGACCGAAGTTGAGTATTTTTTAGAAGTATGATCTAATCAAGGAAAGGAACCTGACACTGACAAGTAGTACTTATGCTCAGTTTTGTAAATAGACATCAACGACACAGCACAGACTGTTGTCTGCATTCGACATAGAGAAGGGTAGAATGCACATGGCTTTTCTGTAGGCATAGGTGCCCGACCCAAAGTTAATCACCGATTACAAAAGGGCAATGTTTGAGTCTCATACCAGAGATGTGCACCCTACCGATCAAATGGATCTGCATAGGCAAACTGAAGAAATGGTTTTCTCCACTTTGGCACATTCTTCTACTATGACTGCTATATTATAGGTCTCTCTGAGCAATGTTCAAACACAGCTGAATTTATAGAAGATATCATCATTTGCAAAGGATAATAGAATTAATACATTGGAAGAATTGGTCCTCAAGATCGAGTATGACCCCTCGAATGTGAAAGTAGTCGAGGATATGCTTAAAAAGAAAAATGTAGATATAGCATCTCTGAGGAAACATTTGAAACTACCACCAACAGAAGATGCACAGAAAAAGTAGATAGTAGAGACAGAAGGTGAGAAGGACGAGATGCTCAAGTTGATCATGGAGCAGAACGCACAATTGAAAGAGATGGAAGAAGAACTAGAAAGGTTAGTGAAGGAGAAAGAACAATCAACACCTATGGAAGTCATTCCATTGAGCGTAATTCCACTCACAGGAGTAAGCATAGCATCTGTAGAAGAAATTCCCTCAGCAACTCCACTGACAGCTCTGGAAAAGATAGTAGAATTGGCAAAATCCATGGAGGAGATGAACTTGCAAGTGACAGAAATTAACGAACTTAAAAAGGAGGTTGAGAACCTTCACTCAAGTCTTCTTACCAAACCAATTACTCCATGGAGAAACAAACATCAAACAAGCTCAAACAGGAATTGCAGCAGCTTCAAAAGCAAACAGTGGCAGGCAAAATGCTTGTTGAGGCCAAAGAAAATATCTGGATGGATATCTCCAAATCCATAAATGAAATATGTCCCATGGTGCAAATCATGTTCGAGAAAAATGAACTAGTACAAAGGAGCAAGAAGGCTATCGATAAAATAAGAGGAGAACTGGGAGAGATGCCCACAGAAGCCACTAAGATCATTAAGTTCCTGAATTCAAAAACTAGGGAGGAGTTAGAGGATTTGAAGGTTGAAGACAGAACGGAAACCATCCTCAAGGTCAAGAGGGTTTTGACGAAAAGATGACTAATGCTATAGTTGGAGGAGAAGGTCTAGACTATGGACACAAGAGTGCAAAAATTTTTCGGTAAAATCGAAGCTCTGCAGAAGAAAGGTCTCCCTAGTTTAATGGTCTTAAATGACAATTTAATGACCCTTCTTGATTATAAACAGAAGCTGGCCACAGTGGCCAAAGATAGTTCGAAATTTTTGGGAATACAGGGCAGCATAATGGGCAAGGCATTCTTAGAAACGTTACAGCTAGACATCAGCATACAGCATGAGATCCGATATATTTTCATCGTCAAGCCAACTTTTTCCAAGTATACAGAGATGGATGAAATATACCGAAGACTACTCAAAGTCATCATTCCCAGTCATCTTCGGTAGGAAGAGCTATGCAATCTGATCAAGTAGGCGATGAGGTGTCCAAGCCTTGTCAGTAATCTGGTCAGAGGAAGTCATGCAGATGACTCACCAATGGTTTTCCTCAGAAATCATCATGAAGATTGCAATACATCATCAACAGTTCCTGAATTGTTTTATCTTGTTGGGTTAGTTAGCTAAATTTAGAATCTACCACGTCCTGATCTTTAATGACAGGATCGTATGTAATTTTTTATTATAAATACTTCAAACTTTGAAGTACCAAGGGTTGATATTTACACCCTATAAGCCATAAAGACTGTAATTGTTTATCAAGAGATCTTCCAGTAATACAAAGGGACTTTCACAGGATTCTCGCGTGTTGTTCATTGGTGATGTTTACTTTTATGTGTTAAATGTTTTTCTCGCTCAGTCATCATATTGTTTTCTAATCTAATCTTTTAAAAGTAGTGCATGTTGCAGTATTTTTCTTTATACTTTGAAAGATCTTAATGTTTATCTTCTGATATTACAGTGAAGAAATTCTTAAATGCTTCTTTGCTTTAATTGATATTCTCATATTTTCTGCTATCCATCACTTTACTGCTAAAGAATCCAGTAAATGCATCATCTTGCCCTGTGAAAAGATTATTTTTTTTCATGTTTAGATCTCTATCTTTATAATACAGACCCGGTAGCCCAATGGATACGTAAAGCCTTTTTCAGCCAATTTTACAAAAACAAAAACAAACCATTCAATCTTACTTTACTTAACTAGCCTAATATCTCAAAGTTAAAACATATCTAAATCATACAGAGAGATCCCTCTCTGAAGCTGGTAGGGATAGATTCCAGTTTTGAAGTGGTTGGATAAAGTTACCTCTGACAAATTTCTTCTACTCTGACAACCTCTGGGAATTTACAGAGCGATAACAGAACCAGGTGGAAAGATTTCAAAAGGTGGAATATGATTTTAATTATTGATTTTAATTATTGAAGGAAGCTACATACATGAGAGTTCTAAACTTGTGTGGGAAGCTACAACTCATGAGGAAAATTCATCCTTACCACATGGAGAAAGTTTTGAGAAATTATGGCAAAGGAATCCATCGATTTTCTTCCATGAGAAGTAGAGCATTACTTATGTTGGGTGCATCTATGCATGCAACTCCAAGATGTTATAACCAATTACCATATTGTGCCCATTCTTTCCCAAAGGAGTAATGAACACACTCCAGCATACAGTTATACAATTAATTTATCAATTCGATTTCCCACTATGACAACAGAGTCACGATGTCCACAAGACTCGAAAGTTTGACAAGCAAGTTGTTAATTTTCGTATGGATTTGGACTCCAAATTTTAGTTTGTAACCAATAGAAAAACCTACCAGAAATATAGGAATGTTTTCATTTCCATTCCTGAACACAAAAGATACCCCCTTACACTATATAAATAGAACACCATTCCTAAGGGGGAAGCAATAGTGGTTATCAACATTGTAATATTTCTCTACAGTAATATGCATGATCAATTCTGGTTTTCTGTATACAGTCAATCCATTGTGCATGTGAGTTGATTCCATAGTTGGGAACACATTTTGAACCCTTGGAGGGGGGGATGTTGTATTATTGAGAGGGAGGGGTGAATCAATTATTAGCAATTTATACCACTTATTAATCCTTTAAACCACAATGTATATTCCTTTAATTTATTCAGCCATGTTCATATGTTCATCATCAATATATTACTTTATCACAAACGTTAATATCCATCAATGCATAATAAACAAATAAAAAACACATCCACACAATGCAAAGTACACCAAGATTTACATGGAAACCCAATGCAGGAGAAAACCATAGAATTTTTTTCTTATATGTCAAGAATTACATTCAAGGAAGAACCAACTTCCAATTCTCCAGGTCCAACTAGAAGGAGGCTTCAACCCCCTAGTTTCGCAGGCTCCAACCTGAAGGAAGCTCCAACTCCCTAATTCTTTGGCACCAACCAGAAGGAGGCTACAACCCCCTAGGTTCTTCAGCTACAACCACCTAGTTCTCAAGCTCTAACCTAAAGGAAGCTCCAATTCCCTTATTCTTCGGCACCAACCGAAAGGAGGATGCAACCCCCTTTCCTTTCCCCATCCAACCACCCTGAAATATAAATGTCAAATAACTGATGAAACCACTACAACGTTGTCATTGTGAAATATACCATTGTAAACCTCTACAAATCTATGCCAACAAATTGTAACCAACCTGTACCAATAACCTATAGTCAACATGTACCAATAACCTATAGTCTACCTGTAACAATAACCTATGCCATCAACCAGTGCATCAACCATGCACCAAACCTATACCAACAATCTATACCCACCCAAATGCATCAACTATGCACAACACAACCTGTCACAACAATCTATCTCATCAATATCATCAACCAAATCAGATCTACTCACCAAGACCACTCTCAACCATATGCACAATATCACCAAGATAACCAACAAGATACCTCTAGCAATACACCATACTCTCCATAAACCAAATACCATAAACCATGACATCAACAATGCATCAAACCCTCACTTTAATGCAACCTCAAATTGTACTAATAATCTCCTCAATAGATCATATCTGAGAACATATATCTCATACCCAATATCACAAGAATATCACTCAAACCATGTGCATCTATGTCTCTCTAGTCATGTTCCATACATGTGCATACAATCATAATCATGTGTAATAATCCCTCACATGGACTATACATCAAACCCTCACTGATATGCAGCCTCAAATTAAACCAACAACTTCAGAAACACATCACAACCAAAATCCCTCAACCATTTACCAAGAAATACAAGATGTGACTCAACTCTCAACCCAACAAGATGTACCAATGACCCAACAATATGTACCAATGATAAATACTAGACATACCAGCACTATATTTATGTAGATCTACCGCATACAGTAAGTGCCATACAATCAATAGCCTCTCTAGGGAAAACCCTCAATCTCCCATAACCATTTCTCGTGTAGACAACAATATACAACTACACATAAGAATATGGCAAACCTTTTGAACCTGTAGATAGATCTGTTGTACATTATCTATGTAGACCTTCCTAGGAACTTGCTTTTATACTCTAGGGACCTGGGATCCACATCTACTCAAGTTTTCATGGATTTTTCTTGCTGTACGCAACTTCCTCTTCTACATCTCGCGTATGTACACACCTTCCTCCATTGCAGCCCAGGTATGTACGCGCTTTCCTCCATTGCATCTCGCGTACACCTCAGAAGCTAGGTTTTTTTTGACACTCCAAAAATTATAGCATCAACCCTCCTTTGCTATCTCATAATTGTGTAACTTCAGATGTATCAATGAGTACCTACAATAAAACTTTCACAAAATAACAGATATTCAATGTGCTCAATAGGTGCTAATAAGAGACCCTTTCTCTCTTATTTATACTCTCCAAGTAGCTTCCTCTAGGGGTTATATTATAATTGTTTTACCCAACTTCCTTCTTTTAGGGATAACCCACTTCTAACTACTTTGTCCATTTACAACCACTTTATCCACAAATAGTAAACTCACCACTTCTAGTTGCAACTAATTAATTTTTAATTATTTTCTTCTTGCAACAATTTAACTCATGATTAACTCCTGGTTACAACCACTTTGACTAGTAAACTTCTTCTAGGAGCTTCTAGAATAAATTGACTTCTTTGACCTTCTAGGGTCTTCTAGATAACTCATGAGAGTTCTCCAACTTCACAAATCTGTAACTCCCTAACCATGAGAAGTTATGTGATGTACCACATATCACCGGAAATGGAACAACATGTATTATCCATATAGAATAGTATTACCTACATATTCACTTATCTTCATGCCTTTATACTTCCTCAACCAAAATTGGGTTCCTTACCCATGCCTCTAGAGCTACCGAAATGTGATACCGGACATACTCAAGGGTTGACATCAATTTCTAAGGGTTAACATCAATATGCAATATCACTCTCCAACGGTTGACATCAATGACAACCAACTATCCAAACCAATTGTCCATCAATATAAACCAATTGTCTGACAATCTCCCCCTTTGGAATTGATAGAAACACCAACATTGATTGCAACACTTAGTCATGACAACACTCATTCTTATGCTCCCTGTGAGTATCTCTCCTCATCAATGTTTTTATCTCTCCCCCTTTGACATCAATGGAAAATGGCATCTCTTTTTGGGGTTGCTCCCCCTTACTGAATTCCCATTGGGGTTTCTCCCCCTATCTTCATGCCTATGATTACTCCCCCTGTCGATATGACATTGTAACTACTTTAACCAATATTGGTTAAAAGAATATCTCCCCCTGTGGGTGTGTCTCTCTGTCGGTGTGCTACTAATCTTCTTTTCTGAATATCTCTCTCCCTGATGACTTATCTGCATGTTTCTATGTAGATGATTATAGGTTTTCATGTACCTACTTCTTTTTGGAGTTATTTTCCATTGGTGCTTCCTTGTGTAATAAACTGACATATATACAAATCATTCATGAATAAGAATTCAAAATTTCTTGTATCATTATCATCCATTATGATAATATTCTTTTATCTTTGAACCACTCTCTGAACCAATATATGAATCTAATATTTCTTGAAATCGTGCTCTCATCATAGATCTGTCCAAACCTGCTAAGTGTTTTTATAAGTTCATCTATGTCCATATTGTCCAAGACTCTGCTACTCAATTGTCCACAATGCTGACCCATTTGTCCCTGTACTATTGTGAAGTATTCTCGACTGCAAATGATCATCAAAATTGTCCACTGATCTTCTCTCTCTGCATGCTTGGAAAAACTCCTGCTAATAATATATATGCTTGAATACAACCATATACTTCTTCACATGTAACTTCCAACTGACGTTTGTGTGGGAACATATCTTTATCAATCGATCAATCTTTTACTTTTGTTGGAAGATTGGTTGTTGTCATTGATGTCAACCCTAATCATTGGTTTTGGACCCCAAGATTGATGAAGGTATTTAGACATGAAGGACAATGCACATGCAGATACAACACCCATGGATGCATAGTATACATCATGTTGTTTCCGATGGTAGGTGGCACATCATGTGGATCCTCATGGTTGAGGATAAATTAATTTTTGAAGATGAAAAAGTGAATTAAAGAAGTAAGTACAGGTCGACCCTGAAGATAATTAAAGAAAAGAATTACAAAATAAGAAAGTGTCAGGTCATCCCTAATGTTAAAAGGAAGTGACATAAAGGGTATAAATACATCTCATTGTACATTCATTTTTCAACACACACAAGTTTGTTAATGAACAAGGAGATATAAGTCGAATTTCAGAGGAAATATGAGGTAAAGAAGGTTGAATTTCAAGGGAAGATGAATTCTTTTGGTGATGTGTTCTAAGGTATGTTAATTATAGGTCATCTTACCATTTTATCTACAAAAAAAATTCTAGAACGATTCAGATGGTGAAATTTGTATGCTATTGAAAATACATATCTAGGTACCTGTGGTAAAAAATTTAGCTCTTTATTCGCTATAATTTTGGAGATACACTATGTGGAAGATAGGGTTTTTTACTAGTCATAAAACTAGTCATAAACAAGTGTTCTGGGTAAAACAGTCATAACGTCTTCATAGAGAATCCAAATGAAGTGAGACCAATTGCATTGGAAAGAGTACGAGTTGTAGTTTCCTTTGTACAAATTTCATAATCTTATGTTAAATATTGAGCGTGGGTCATAATGTACAAGTTCCCTCTCCTGAATAAACCAGAATTGAATAAGGACTACCCTTTTCTCTATAACTCCTTTTATGGGAGGATTCGAGTGAAACTTGGAGGATTTTTAGAGAATACATTGAGTTATATTATCTATAGGATCAAAGTATTCTAAGAAGTGAAGAATTGCAGAAGTTGAAGAAGTCTCAGGAATCATTATCAAGTTCTATGTGATGGTTGGTTGATGGTGATAATTTAATGTAATTTTTTATTATCTCTCATATATTCTTCGGTGGAAGGAAGGGGCAAGGATGGAGAGGTCAACCCTCTCTTGATATTGGAGGATTGTATCTTCCTTTTGGAGGTTTATCCCTCCCTTTATATTTGGAAGTTGTAGCTACCTTTGGAAGTCATTACTTCCGTTGAACAATAAGAATTGATTATTTCTGATATGTTTTGCATGGTGTATTGTGGTGTATTGGTGTAACTCTTCTACTATTGTTCATTTATCATTGGATATAATTGAATACATAGTCTAGTTGAAGTATAATTTGAAAAAAAAAATAAAAATTTACTTGATACTGATTCACCCCGCTCTCAATATCAACACTTGGTATCAGAGCAGGTTGCCTTTAGAAGATTTTAACCACTGGAAGAAAAATCTTGAGCAGAGATGGATGACCATGAGCACATTTCAAATGGGATTCAAAGATTTGATGGAAGCAATTATGCATACTAGAGTGATAGAGTGAAAACTTACCTAACAACTTTGGGAGTAGAAATTTGGTACTCAATTGTAAATGGCTATGTAATCTCAAATAATGCTCTAACCAATCCAAATGAGAAGAATCTTATGAGTTGTAATTCAAAAGTCGGACATGTTATTCTAGGAGTATTGGCACCAACCATTTCTAGAAAAGTGATGGGCTACAGCACTGCTAAAGAGGTATGGGACAAACTCAAGAGTATCTATGAAGGTGATCCAAAAGTTAAGCACGTCAAGCTTCAACGACATAGAGCAGAATTTGAAAATTTGAAGATGGATGAAAAGGAAGATATTGTAACCTATTTTCTTATATTTGATGA